>CAUYPK010073602.1:0-64198 GCA_963574355.1 Loris lydekkerianus | reverse complement strand
GGTAGAGTGCCGTGGCATCACACAGCTCACAGCAACCTCCAGCTCCTGGGCTTAAGTGATTCTCTTGCCTCAGCCTCCCTATTGAGGTTCCTGGCTCTGCATGAGGCATGTCCTAAGCTCTCTCTTCCCATGTACACCTGTACTATGCCCTCCCCCCCACCCCCCAGTTGTTCTCTTTCCTATAACTTTTCTACAGGTGCCCACCACAATGTCCGGCTATTTTTTTGTTGCAGTTTGACCGGGGCTGGGTTTGAACACGCCACCCTCGGCTAATGGGGCCGGTGCCCTACTCACTGAGCCACAGGCGCCGCCGCCTGAGGAAGTTTTCTTAGAGCAGAACTGAAAAGCTACAAGCTGTGAGATTTAATGAGGTTTGAGATTAGAGTGGGAATTTTTCAAAGGAATTATTCTGGATTTGCTTCTTTTTTTTTTTTTTTTTGGACATAGTCTGAGTCTGTGTGCCCAGGCTAAAGGATTATGGTGTCAGCCTAGCTCACAGCAACCTCAAACTACTAGGTTCAAGCGATCCTCCTGCCATAGCCTCTTGAGTAGCTGGGACTACAGGTGTCTGCCACAATGTCCAGCTAGTTTTTCTATTTTTATTATAGTAGAGATGGGGTCCCACTCTTGCTCAGGTTGTTCTCAAACTCCTGAGCTTAAGAGATCCTCCTGCTTTGGCCTCCTGAAGTGCTAGGATTATAGGTGTGAGCCACTGTGCCTAGTCTTGGATTTGCTATTTTAATTAAAAGCCAGTAGCCTGGTGTCCCTGTCCCCTGGGACCTGTGTCTCTGTGAACACAGGCTGAGAGTGTGAATCCTCAAGAAGCCATCCCACCTACCCCAGCACCTGTGTCTCCCTGTGGTGCTCAGGGACCTCAGTGACAGCATCTCATTCCTGAAACTATTGGGTTTTGTCCGCCAGGAGGGCAGGACTGTCCCTTCATTTTCTGTAACACGATCCTTACCCTTAGCATGTAGAAGTACTGTGTGTCTGCTAGTGGTGGAAGGAATTGTAGACAGGAGTAATAGCAGTGTAGATTTGTAGGGTATGTTGGAGGCTGTCTGGGTTAACGGGGCCTATGGTGGAGCCTGGAAGGCTTCACTTGTGCAATGCTGGCCAGGGCCCAGCCAGGCCAGATGATCCTTGTGGCCCTCACATTGCTGGCTTTTTGGAAGGTCAGGCCTGTGGATGCCCTGAACACCCCGAGAGTTTTAGCCCCTGTATCTATAAAAGTATACCTGTGCCTGAACTTGTGTTTGAAATTTCAAGAGAGGGCTTTGGAGCTTCCCTAGATCTCTGGGGCCATGCAGCATCCTCATATATGTGGTAGGAAGTCTGGAAAAGGTAGGACCAGGGAAAGCAGAGTATACAGGAAAGCTTGGTAGGACCAGGGAAAGTAGAGTATACAGGAAAGCTTCACAGGTCTCTGTCCTAGGGGAGAAAGAGTAATGAACAGAGGAGACCAAAAAATAACATTTCTGTTATAAGCTAAAAGTGAGAAATTAACGTTCTTTCTCAGATGTGGAAATGTAATGGTAATGGGATAAGTTTGTGCATATGTCCATCTTGGATATGAAAGAGATAAGAGCGTGTTTTAAAGGCCAACTACTGCCTTGTGCACAGTCATTGCCACAGGATGCAGGGCTCTGGCAGGAGTGTCTATCTCCTGTCACAGACTGGGCTGGGCTCTTCTGGTTGTTAGGAGGGTCTGGATAAGCCTCAAGGGGAACAGTATTTTCCTACTGAGTGTTCTCAGACTAAACTATTAAACACCCTGCAAACAGAAATATAAGCTTAATAGGAAACCTTTCAGGGCCCCAAATCTTTCTTTGCTATGGGATTTTGTCTCAACAATGAAGAATTTAAAAGCAGGGACAAACTTCTCTTCCCTCCCTTGGCAGACTACAGTGTAGCTTCTGGCTTGCACTCCTGCTGGAGGGAAGCTGCAGGGCAGCTGGGGGCTGGAGGCTAGGCAGGCATATTTGCTTTGCAGCCATCCCCTGACATCTGTCAGGGAGCCTCCCGGGTCTGCTGCTGGCCTGGGTCTGCTGCTGGTGGTGGAACTCATTGTCCCACACTTAGGAGCTGGGTTAGTTCATAACACAACACCAGCCTCAGTGCGAGTAGTCAGAAGGAAACAGTGACTGGTGGATGAGAGAGGCTGCTACCCTCCCTTGGGAAATGGAGCGAAGTCCCCACCTCCCCCAGAGATGATCAGACTGGGCAGATGCTATAAGGACCTTAGAGATTTCTCTCTCTCTTCTCCCACCACTCTCCTTCTTTCCCTCTCCCTCCCTCCCTTACACCCACAGCTGAGACTTGTTCCTGGCTCTGCACAAGGCATGTCCTAAGCTCTCTCTTCCCATGTACACCTGTACTATGCCCCCCCCACTTGTCCTCTTTCCTATAACTTTTCTAGCATTCTATTCAATTTGCTCACAACTATGTATATCTTTCTTTCCTGATGTTGCTGTGTGGGGGCTCCCAAGGGCAAGGCAGTAAGGTTTTTCTTCCCTGCTGTGCCCCAAGTGCCTGAACCAGTGCTAGGAGCCTCAGCACATGTCTCTTGCTTGTCAGCTCGTGTGCGGCATTATTGAGATACTTGGTGGAGCAAGGCGGCCACATTTGGAATGATAGGAGTCTCAGTATTTAATTCTGGTTCTGTGCTGTTCCAATAGCTACTTGTTTGTTTTGGGTTTTTTTGTTTTGTTTTTTTTTAAGAGACAGAGTCTAACTTTATCGCCCACGGTAGAGTGCCGTGGCATCACGGTTCCCAGCACCCTCCAGCTCTTGGGCTTAGGCGATGCTCTTGCGTCAGCCTTCCCGGTAGCTGGGACTACAGGCATCCACCACGACACCTGGCTATTTTTTGGTTGTGGTTTGGCCAGGGCTGGGTTCAAACCCGCCACCCTCAGTATATGGGGTCAGTGCCCACTTACTGAGCCACAGGCACTGCCCTTGAGACAGAGTCTTGCTCTGTTACCTGGGTAGCAAGCCGTGGTGTCATACTAGCTCACAGAAACCTCAATCTGTTGGGCTTAAGCAATCCTCCTGCTTCAGCCTCCCAAGTAGCTGGGACTATAGGTACCTGTCACCATACCTGGCTATTAATAATTTTTCTATTTTTAGTACAGATGGATGGAATCTTGCTCTTGGTCAGGCTGGTATCGAACTCTTGGGCTCAAGGTATCCTGCCTCAGCCTCCCAGAGTGCTAAGATTATAGGCATGAGCCACTGTATCCGGTGCATGGAGTGGTCTTTGATTTCATAAGAGGATGGATTGTTTCTCAGGGTTTGACGTGAGATTTCCACCCCACAAAGACTCAGGCCAAAGTGAGGCAAGGCTCCGGATGGCTCCATCTGCTCAGACACACTTGCTTAGCACTCAGTCCTGCAAAAAGCTGAGAGTGGTGCCCTCCTCTGGAACCTTGGGGAAAGACCTGGGTCTTTTCCCCAAATCCTTTTTTTGAGAGATAGTTTTTCCTCTGTCACCTAGCTGGAGTGCATTGGCATCATCATAGCTCACTGCAACCGCCAACTCTTGAGCTCGAGATCCTTCTGGCTCAATCTCCCTATGGGCATGTGCTATCATACACAGCTAATTTTTCTGGTTTTTGTAGAGATAGGTTCTTGCTATGTTGTCCAGGCTGGTCTTGAACTCCTGGCCTTAAGCAGTTCTCCTGTCTTGATCTCCCAAAGTGCTAGGATTATTGGAAGGAGCCACCATACGTGGCCCTATTCCCAAAATCTTGACACTCACCAAACATTCTTGTGTGTTTCACTCTGGGAAATGATGGACTGGCAGTGACCAACCTTTGCCTTCACACTCAGCCTCAGCCTACAGCCCTTACCCCTGGACCCTTCCCCAGAGATTCTGCAGTGGGAGAAGCATGTGTGGGTTTTCTGATGCTCTAGAGAGAGGGCAGGTGGGGTGTTTGGCAGCTGTGGACATTACAGTGAGCAGACAGGGTTGGTGGGGGTTTCGGGGGTAGTTGGGGTTGTACATATGTTCTGTGTTCTTCTCGTGTTTCTTTTTCCCACTGCCTCTTCTCTACTTGAGAGAATAAAGACTTATTTTTACATTTAAAACTCTAGGCTAAGGCTGGGCATGGTGGCTCACACCTGTAATCCTAGCACTCTGGGAGGCTGAGGTGGGTGGATTGCTTGAGCTCAGGAGTTCAAGATCAGCCTGAACAAGACCCAGATCCCATCTCTAAAAATAACTGGGCATTGTGGTGGGTACCTGTAGTCCCAGCTACTTAGGAGGTTAAGATAAGAGAATCACTTGTGGCTTGGCGCCCATAGCTCAGCGGTTAGGGCGCTGGCCACATGCACTGGGGCTGGTGAGTTAAACGCAGCCAGGGCCAGCTAAACAACAACAACAACAACAACAACGATAACAACAACAAAAAATAGCCGGGCATTGTGACAGGCACCTGTAGTCCCAGCTACTTGGGAGGCTGAGGCAAGAGAATTGCTCAAGCCCAAGAGTTTAAGTTTGCTGTGAGCTGTGATGTCACTGCACTCTACCGAGGACAACACAGTGAGATTCTGTCTCAAAAAAAAAAAAAAAGAGAATCATTTGAGCCCAAGAGTTTGAGGTTGCTGTGAGCTATAATGCCGCAGTACTCTACCAAGGGTGTCAAAATGAAAAAAAAAAAGAAAAGAAAAGAGGGCGGTGCCTGTGGCTCAGTGAGTAGGGCGCCAGCCCCACATACCGAGAGTGGCGAGTTTGAACCCGGCCCCAGCCAAACCAGCAAAAAAATAGTCAGGCATTATGGCGGGGGCCTGTAGTCCTAGCTACTCGGGAGGCTGAGGCAAGAGAATTGACTAAGCCCAAGAGGTGGAGGTTGCTGTGAGCTGTGATGCCATGGCACTCTACCGAGGGTGACAAAGTGAGACTCTAAAAAAAAAAAAAAAGAAAAGAAATTCCTGGCCATAGTCTCTGCCAGCCTTCTGGGGGGATGCTTTGGGTTGTTGGTTTGTTGCTAAGGCTTCAGAGAAAAGATTCTAAGAACCATCTGTGGGTGCCAGGAGTGAGGGCTGTAGGGTCACTTCCCTCTCAGGAGACTCAGAGAGAGGGCTGTCTGCACCTTCTAACTTGGGCAGGCCTAAGTCTGGCCATGCTTCATGGAGCTGTCTGTTGCCCCACACTTAGCTGGGTGTGGGTGTGCTGGCTCATCCTGCCAACTGGGGTGGGAATAGCAGAACAGGGTCAGTAGTGATGGGAAAAGCACCGGGTGACTGCTCTCCTGGGTGGTGGAGGCAGTGAACAGAGAAATGTGGGGGAAGTGCTATACAAATTGGCAGTTTGGAGAAGACCTGATGTATGTTTTTTTGAGACAGAGTATCATTATGTTGCCCTCGGTAGAGTGCTGTGGCATCACAGCTCACATCAACCTCAAACTCTTGGGCTTAAGTGATTCTTTGCTTCAGCCTCCCAAGTAGCTAGAACTATAGGCACCTGCCACAACGCCCGGCTGTTTTGTTGTTGTAGTTGTCACTGTTGTTCGGCAGGCCCGGACCGGTTTAAACCCACCACCTTGGTGTATGTGGCTGGTGCCCTACCTGCTGAGCTACAGGCACTGAGCCAAGAGCTGATGTATTTTACTTCTATTTTAGAACTGTGTTGCCATCCAGAGGCTTTGTGGGCCACCTTCCCTATGCAGGATGCAAGGAGTGTGACTGTCCCAACTCTTCTCAGCCTCGCTGGATCAGAGTGAAGGCCAGGCCTTGACAGAGCATTAGAGTTCCCACCACCTGGTGCCTGGAGCCCTGGGGGACATAGTGAGGACCAGCCATAGAGGGCTTTGCTGGAGCAATTGCCATTGGCACTTAATGAGGGGATGTTGTGGCTGAGCTGTAGGGCAAGGTGGGGCATGGGGGCTGGCTCTCCCTCAGGGAATCTAGGATACTCCTGCTGGAAACAACTCCTTCCTCCCTCTGTGTAGTTCCCACAGTGAGCTGCATGGGACCACATGCAGCTGTGGAGTCTGTTCTCAGGGTAGGGGCTTTCTGGCAAAGAGAGTGCACCCAGGGGGACAGCTTGTCCCTTAGTTCCTTTCTTTCCTCCATTCACAAAATGCTGCTCTGTGGCCACCACGTGTCCACCCCTTTACCAGATGTGCAATGAACGAGAGCAAAACTCACAAGCCCTTCCCTGTGAGTGTGTTCTGGTGGGGGGATAGCATTTGGCAGCAGATAAGTAGCATCCTGTGGTGAGGTGCTCAGGACAAGTATGTGCAGCATGAGGGACCAGCATGGAAGTGGGGCTGGGGTGAGGGGATACTTCACTGAGAACATGACACTTGAGTTGAGACTGAAGGATCGAAGGAGCCCTGGGGTATTTGGGGAGAGAGCTTGTGGCTGAGGGCCAGCACTAGGGTCCTAAGAACAGCCACAACTGAGTGACTGGACATAGGCCCAAGAAATGTGTTGCAAGGTCTTGGTGGGACTGCCCAGATGGGAGCGGTGGAGGAGTAGACAGGGCCTGTGCTATGGGCAGCTTGGGCCTGGCGGTACTAAAAAGGTCTGGCTTCTGGATGGCCCTGCAGGTGGAACAGATAGGATTTGCTGATGGTGTTGAGGTGGGATGTAACAGAAATAGCAAGTCAGGGTTTGTGTTGCTGTGCTTGGGCCTGAGCAAGGCTTGGGACCTAAAAGAACCAAACTGCATTAAGAGAGGGAATACAGAGTGGGAGGCCTGCTATGATGGTAAAGTGGCGGGACTGGGTGGGCCATTTGGTTTATGGTGACATATTGCTCCTGAGGTACTGCTGGCATCTGCAGGGTGCAGATTCTATGTACTTCTTGCCACTGGGATGTTGTGGGGGCATGGCATCACCAAGCCTTTTAGAGACTCTCCTAAAGAGTCTCCCCTCTCCTCTTTGTAGGCCCATCCCTCCCTGGCTGCCCCCGTGCCTGGGTCTCCATCAGGTGTGCGGGGCTCACACACATGAGGATGCACCTTGGTGCTGGTGTCCACCAGGGCCTGGGCAGCCAAGGGCAGGATTAGGAGGCCTCTAGTGTATTATTCCTCATGAAGTTGTGATCGGAATACAGATTCTGGGGCTAGCTGGAAATACTTTTTTGATGTGTATTCCTGTCATATTTTCTTGAATGTGCTGACCTCTGAAAAGATGCTGGCTTGCCCATGAGGTCTTCACTTGCAGCTTCCTCCACCCAGTGGGGCAGTGTGCTTGGGATAAGCACCCCTCAAGCAGGGTGTTTAGAAAACTTCTGTGTGAGTGATATCCCAGGTAGCAGCGTCCTTTCTCCGCAGCCTCTGCACTTCCGGCGTGGTGCGGCTTCACATCAACAGTTGGCTGGAAGTGAGCTTCTGCCTGCCCCACAAGATCCACTATGCAGCTTCAAGCCTGATCCCCCCTGAGGCCATCGAGAGGAGCCTGAAAGCCATCCGGTGAGTGCCTGGCTTGAGTGCCTGGCCCACACACACTTCCTGCTGTGCCCTTTTCCTCTAGCTTCTGCCTGAGACTGACCACTTACTTCGCTCCAGAAATTCTCTTCTTCTCTTCCTACTATAGAAGTTGGCAGATAGGGCTCAGCTGCCTACAAATTTTAAAGCCCATGCTTTTATACCCAGCCCTGTCCAGAAGTGACCAATCCTAGGTTTCCCCAGGCCCTCCTGGCATCATCTGGGTGAGTGGGGCTCCCTGCCCAGGCCCTTGCCCCAGGACAGAGCAGCCCGGGTAGGTCTGTGGGGCTGAGCAGCCTGGGGAGAAGTTAGAAGGGGTTTGTCTTCTTGGTGTTGCTTCCTGGATCTTCTGCATTTGAATCAGAACTCAGCTTCTTAATTGATTTCCTGCAAGAAAAAAGCTAAGCCTGGGTGGCGCCTGTGGCTCACTGGGTTGGGGCGCCAGCCCCATGTATTGAGGGTGGCAGGTTTGAACCCAGCTCTAGCCAAACTGCAACAAAAAATAGCCGGGTGTTGTGGTGGGCGCCTATGGTCTCAGCTGCTCAGGAGGCTGAGGCAAGAGAATCGCCTGAGCCCAGGAGTTGGAGGTTGCTGTGGGCTGTGATGCCATGGCACTCTACCAAGGGTGATAAAGTGAGACTCTGTCTCTTAAAAAAAAAAAAAAAAAAAAAGAAAGAAAGAAAGAAAGAAAAGAGCTGAGCCTGAACTGTCTCCCTGCCCCATCAAGCCTCCTGTTTCCTTGGGAAAAGGTGTGTGTGTGTGTGTGTATGTATGTATGTGTATGTGTGTGTGTGTGTGTATATATATATAATTTTTTTTTTTTTTGAATATAGGGTCTTACTCTGTTGCCTAGGCTGTGGTGCAGTGGCATCATCACAGCTCACAGCAACTTCACACTCCTGGGCTCAAGTGATCCTCCTGCCTCAGCCTCTTGAACAGCTGGGATTATAGGCCTCGCCACAACACCTGGCTAGTTTTTCTAGTTTTAGTAGAGATGAGATCTTGCTCTTGCTCAGGCTGGTTATGAACTCCTGGCCTTAGGGGATCCTCCTGCCTCCCCGAGTGCTAGGATTACAGGTGTGAGCCATTTCACCTTGCCCTTGAATAGGTACTTTTTTTTTGTTCTTTTTGAGACAGAGTCTCATTATGTAGGCCTTGGTAGAGTGCTGTGGCCTTACAGCAACCTCAAACTCTTGGACTTAAGCAATTCTCTTGCCTCAGCCTCCCAAGTAACTGGGACTACAGGCATCTGCCACAATGCCTGGCTATTTTTTTTGTTGCAGTTGTCATTGTTGTTTAGCAGGCCCAGGCCAGGCTTGAACCCACCAGCTTTGGTGTATGTGGCCAGCACCCTACCCACTGAGCTATAGGTGCTGCCTGCACTTGAATAGTTTTTAATTGGAAAAAGACATCTGGGTATATTCTTGAAAATTTGGAAATGACAGGAAGCAAAGCACTACTAAATCCTCTTCCCTCCCTCTCCAAGTTCTGTGCATCAAGTCAGATGTGTTTCCCTCCCAGTCTTTCTTGCTAAGCTTTTTTTTTTTTTTTGCAGCTTTGGCTGGGACCAGGCTTGAACCCACCATCCCTGGTAGATGGGGCTGGTGCCCTATTCCTTGAGCCACAAGGGCTGCCCCTGCTAAGCATATTTTTAAGTAGTTCTGTTCATAGTTTGTGAAGGGGATTTGGCTTTTTTCATAGTTGAGACTATTTCCTTAGGAACATTCTTTTCTTCAGTCAACAAACATTTGCTGTGCCATCCCAAAGGTGAGATACAGAGTCCAGCCTTCAAGCCTTCCCCAATTTTATTCTGATTTGTTTTTTTTTCTGAGGGTGACAGTGATCCTTGCAGATTTTATGAAAGCCCCTAGACACACTACTGCTCTTCTCTCTGATTCTTCCCATGGCCTCGTCTCTCTGCAGTGCAGGGCTCTAGCTGTACCTTTGTGTTCCAAATGCATACCTGGGGCAGGGTACTCTGACAAGTGACTATTTTGCAGCCCTTACCATGCCTTGCTGCTGCTCAGTGATGAGAAGACCTTGTTGGGTGAACTCCCCATTGACTGTTCCCCTGCCCTGGTGCGGGTGATCAAGACTACGTCTGCTGTGAAGAACTTGCAGCAGCTAGCCCAGGATGCAGACCTGGCCTTGCTGCAGGTATGGCCCTGGGGCCTGGATGGGTGAGAACGAGGGGCCCTGGGTGTATCCTGAGGATGTGGGAGTCACTGGGGTATCAGGAAAGCAGACCACCCACCATGTTGTCTTCCCAGCCCTTCTGTCCAGCTGGGAGCTGCTGTGAGGCCTGCATGGGGTAAGGATGGGTCCTGTGATGTTTGGAGATGCTGGTGTCTGAGACTGACCTGGGTCTTGGGCTGCCTCTTCCACGTGGTAAGGAGGTAAGGCGAGGCTGTAAGAGAATGGAGTGAGGTGCTTCTAGCGCTGGCAGATGAGACACTGGGACTGGGCTGTGTGGGCAGGAGCATGCAATATGTGGGGCCGGCTCATGGGGTATCCACAGCAGCCAGCACAGTAGCGTGTGGGGAAGAGAGGCCAGGAAGCTCAGACTATTTCTTTAGGAACATTCTTTTCTTCAGTCAATAAACAATTGCTGTGCCATCCCAAAGGTGAGATACAGCGTCTCACTTTTTATATAGGGTCTTACTCTGTTGCCCAGGCTGTGGTGTAGTGGCATCATCATAGCTCACAGCAACTTCACACTCCTGGGCTCAAGTGATCCTCCTGCCTCAGCCTCTTGAACAGCTAGGATTACAGGTCTCGCCATAACACCTGGCTAGGTCCTGCCCACATGCAGAGCCAGGACCAACTGTGTGTGCACATGTGCTGGCCTGTGCTCTTTGTGCAAGGTGCCACCTCCTTGCTGTGCCAAGTGCTGTGGGCTTGTCTGTGCAGAGGGCTATACGTTCTGAGTAGGTAGAGGCCCCTCAGCCTTGTCTGTGGAGCTGGTTGGCGCCTGTGAGAGTGAGGAAAAGCAGAAAGAAAAGTTGGAGACAGGAGAAAGTGGCCTCCAACGACAGGCTGCTGCCCAGGGTTATGGGTGATATCCAGAGGACAGCCTGAGAGCAGGGCCAAGTGGTGCCTATAGGTGGCCAGGACCCGGAGGCTGGTGTCAGTATACACCATATGGCCACCAGGAGGCAGCAGTGGCCTGGCACAAAGAATCCGTAGGTTCCGGAAGAGGTAGGGGCTGCTGTTGCTTCTCTCGGCCTGTGGAGGAGCCAAGCATAAGGCTGGACTCTATTACGGCCTATGAAACATACTAGAGATCTCGTCCCATCATTTTTTCCCTAAAGCAGCCTTTTGAAATTCTTGTTTCCAAATCTCTCCCTCCTCTGCACCCCATGACCTTTTATGCGCTCCCTGTGAGAGCACTTACCTCATTCTGTCTGTATTTCAGTCATTTTCCTAGGCTTGACAGGACCAAGTCAGGACTGTGTCCTGCTCACCTTGGTAGCATCCATGAAACAAAATTTTATCTTAAAAAAATTTTTTTTGTGAGTGTTTGCAGGTCCCATGTTATGCCCTAAAAGGAGCTGGCCACTCACTTTCTATGGGGGCCATCTGATGGGGAGTCTGTGCTGGATGTTGTGACCCCCCTTGTTGTCAGAGTCTCCTTGGACAAAGCTTTGATGTCTCTCTCTTTTTTTTTTAGAGACAGAGTCTCACTTTATTACCCTCAGTAGAGTACCATGGCGTCACAACTCATAGCAACCTCCAACTCCTGGGCTTAGGCGATTCTCTTGCCTCAGCCTCCCAGGTAGCTGGGACTATAGGCGCCTGCCACAACGCCCGACTATTGTTTTGTTGCATTTTGGCTGGGGCAGGTTTGAACCCACCACCCTCAGTATATGGGGCTGGTGACCTACCCCCTGAGCCACAGGCGCTGCCAGGCCACAGGCACTGCCAAAGCTTTTATGTCTCTTTGATGTCCTCTCATGTCCCTGGCTTGGCCTTGCCTGGTAGAGGCAGGCTGCACCCCCAGCCTGCACCTGGTGTGGATCAGCCAGTGTTTGGTGCTGCTTTACTGTGTAGAAGCCTCTGGGGGTCATCTTGCTGGCTTCTATTATAACATCACTCTTCCCTAGAGATAGTCTCTTCAGACACAGTGGCCCAAGGTGGGGTGTTGGCCCCAGGGGGGTGAATGTCACCAGATGATTTGAAATCCCTCATATTTATGTCAATCCAAAGAGCAACAAGTAAATTCTGGGGTTTTTTTGGTCAAGATAAAAAAATGTTACAAATTATTATAGATACAAAAATAGCAAGTTCCCACTATCCCAGAGGTAAACTTGTAGATCTAAGGTTTTAATTTATATATGTAAACATATTATTATTATTATGTTTTGTTTTTGAGACAGAGTCTCACTTTTTCACCCTCGGTAGACAGCTATGGCATCACAGCTCACAGCATCTCAAACTCCTGGGCTCAAGCAATTCTCTTGCCTTAGCCTCCCAAGTAGCTGGGACTACAGGCACCCGTCACAATGCCCAGTTGTTTTTCTTTTTTAGTTGTAGTTGTCATTGTTGTCCGGCAGGCCTGGGCTGGATTCGAACCCACTAGCTTCAGTGTATGTGGCTGGCATCCTAGCTGCTGAGCTACAGGCGCCGAACCATAACCATTATTTTTAAGTAACAAAATTAGGGCCACATCTGTACGTTCCTTTTGTTGAATAATGGCCCCTTTAGACTGCTACATCCAAATCCCTAGAACCTATGAGTGTGATCTTATGTGGGACTTGGTGATGTTATTAGCTTAAGGAGCCTTCCTTGAGATGAGAAGATTATGCTGGCAGGGTCCTTATGAGAGGGAGGCAGAGGTGGGAGTGACATGGCCACATGCCTCGAGGGGGAGCATGGTGCTGCTGTTACTTGCCCTGTAATGCTGATATTGAGTTTTGGCTTCCAGAATGGTACTCTGGCTGCCTGTGGAAAGTGTCTCAGGAGGGCAGAGAAACCAGAGAGGGCTGATACAGGGAGAGGCGGAGATCACCAGGCTGGGTGGCAAAAGTAGAGAAAAGTGGGCATGAGGCTTTGCTTTAGAGCAGACATCAGGGGCCCTGGATGAGAGAGAAGAGGATGGTGATGGCACTGGAATCAGCTGTGTTTGGAGTTGGCAGTGCCACCAGAGGTCTCATTTTCTGAGATGAGGAAGATGTGTTCTCAGCAGCATGGCAGGCACTGCATCCAGTTAGGGACACAGAGGATTGGTGGTGTCAGGTGAGGTAGTGAGGTGGAGCTGGGGTCGGCACTCCTTCCCACGGAGTGCTGTGCTTGCACACCCTCTGAGCTGGGACTGCCAGAGGTTTTCCCTGGAAGGGATTTTGGATATCTGAGTTTATCTATCTCCCGGTGTCTGGGAGTCCAAATGCACAGGGCAGGGGGATGTTCTCCAGGGTAATGAGGGCACTTAGGAGGAGTGTGGGGCTCATGGGTGTGCACGTTGAGTGACTGACATCCACTGTCATTGGGGGCGACCATATGGGGTCCTGGTAGGTGTGGGAGGGCCATGCCTCTGCTAGGACACTGAGCCGAGCTGACTTGGTGTTCCCCAGCACCCCAGATGTCCTCATGCTTGGGACTTGCAGCATGGGTCTGTGACCACTACTCCTCAGTGGAAGCCCAGACAGTTCTACAACAGTGATAAAAGGTGTTGTGTATTCTCTGTCCAGTGCCCTGATGGGAGGTGGGGAAGATGCTGGTCAGAGGAGCCTCACGAGCCATGGCCACAAAGTTTGTGCTGTGTGAACCTCCAGCCAGCTTCTCCAGGGCAGGGGTGCTGTGGCCACCAGGCTAAGCACTGCCTGCAGCCATGGTGAGACAGCCTCCCTGCTTCCCCTTTGCCCACAGGTTTTCCAGCTTGCGGCTCACCTGGTATACTGGGGTAAGGCTATCATCATCTATCCACTGTGTGAGAACAACGTCTACATGCTATCTCCTAATGCCAGTGTGTGTCTGTGAGTACTCCTGGCTACCATAGCCTGCAGCCTTGGGTGGGAAGGTGTGAGGCTGGTGGACCTCAAGGTAGTGCTCCCAGGTCAGCCAGGCACTAGAGGCTGTGGAAGCCCCGACCAAGGTCAGGCAGTCACTTCAGCCTCACATCTAGCCTCTGGTGTGCCCAGGTGCTAGTCTGGTCTGATTCGGTCCTGTGCGGCCCTCCTGGCTGGCTCTCCTTACCCACCCTAAGAGATCTGAAAATGTGCAGGGTAACCTGTATCCATAGCTCCTGTAGTCACTGGGCAACAAGTTCCTGGACTTTGTCCCCTAAAGGTCTGCACAGCTCTGCTGTGCCTCCTCCTATGCTAATCCACCCACGCATCTGTGCTTCCCTGCTGAGGGCCAGTAGTGAGAGCATGGTGGGGGTGGCTGAGCTCACCCCATGCCCTCCTGCCCCCAGGTACTCCCCGCTGGCTGAGCAGTTCTCCTGTCAGTTCCCATCTCATGACCTGCCATCTGTCCTCTCCAAGTTCTCCTTGCCTGTCTCCTTGTCAGAATTCAGGAACCCCCTGGCTCCCCCTGTGCAGGAGGTGAGTTGCAGAAGTTCCAAGAGCCTGGTGTGGTGGGCAAAGTGGGTCAGGTCCGCTTACCTGTCTGTTGGCCTCAACCTGAGCATCTTTGGCCCTGCTTCCCCCTCACCTTGGTTGTGGGGACTTGCTGTACAGATGCTGCACCCTGTTGGAGCACTTCAGTAGCTGACCAGGCCACCTGCAGACACCCGAGCAGTCGTCCCCTCCCCATGGAGCTGCCCTGGCTGCAGTGGGTAGATCTTAAAGTCAGGAGGGAGCTGACCTTTCCCAAGCCAGCAGAACTTCCATGGGCCCAAGGGCCTGACCCTGGTCCTCTAAAAAGATTTAGCTTCTAGCCCCTTCCCCCACCATGATTCAAGTGTCCATGGGATCTGTGGGTATGAGTTCTGGTGTCACTGGCCCCAGGATGTCCTTACAGAGAGGACCAGCCTGGGTGGTGCAGGGGCACATGTAGCAGGAAGTGGGGCTCCCGCAGGTGTGGATGAACTTCTAAGTCTGCATCTATAGTGGTCCTGTGGCTTCCCTCGTGGGCAGTAGTAGGGTGTTGCTTTTCACAGCCTTGTGCCAAAGTGTCCATAGAAACCAAGGAGGTTTTGTGCCCTTCTATCTGCTGAGCTCCTGGGGCTCAGGGCAAGAACTCAGGATAAGGCCAATAAGACAGGTATTGGAGACACCCCTGTGCTTTGTCTCTAGAAATGAAATATTTGTTTCAGTAAATGCCAGATCTATTAGGCAAAACCAGTTCTTAAAGTCAAATTCTTCTCAGCTGGGTATGGTAATCCCAGCATCCTGGGAGGCCAAGGCGGGAGGATCAGATTCAGTTCAGAAGTTTTGAGACCAGCCTGTGCAACAGTGAGACCCCCATCTGTACTAAAAACAGAAAAATTAGCTGGGCATGATGGTGGCACCTGTAGTCCCAATTGCTTGGGAAGCTGAGGCAGGAGGATTGCTTCAGCCCAGGAGTTTGAGATTGCTGTGAGCCGGGGTGAGGCCACTGAACTCTAGCCTTAGTGACAGAGTGAGACTCTGTCTCAAAAAAAGAAAAATCAAACCCTTTCCTTTCTCAAATTATGAATGAGAATAAGGTCCTGGTTTTCAGCTCCTTTAGACGCTGAGCATGACAGAGGTCTGAATGCAGTCTTTCATAGAGCCTCTGGCTTTCAGGAACTGTGCCAGGTTGTACTAGCTGAAGAAAAGACAAGCTTTGCATTTGCACCTCCCGCCCTTCCTCCTGGGGTAGTGCTGGGAGGGGCTGCTGGTCCCCCTGTCCCAGCAGAAACTTCCCAGTGGATTAGATAATGGAGTGGATTTTCCATGATGGAGTGGCTGCCCCAGGCCTTGTCACAGGGCCCAGATGGAGCCAGATTTTGTTCTGCCTAGTCTAAGGGACAGGCTCTCCAATGCTGTGATGCCCCTTTGTTTTCTTTCTTTCACGTTAAGGCTGGATATTTTGCAATCCTTTAGAATTTTATTGGCTTTTGAGCACATTACCCACACTTGTGGTGTGTCCTGCATTCCCCCTCCCAGGAGGTGGCCCTAACCAAGCAGTTCCTTGTATACCCTTCAGAGACAAGCAGACAGGTGTGTATGTCTAAGGACATTGATGCTCTTTGATGATTCCTTGCTACCTCGCATCTGGGTCTGGGAGGTGTTTTTTCAGTGGTGCTGGGCTCTGCCGCACTGCTCTTAGTCAGTTGCTAGCCTGCCCTGCCATCCCTCAGGCACATGGAGGGTCCCTGTGCCCAGCTTCCTTCTGGAGTCACCCATGTGACCAGGGTACACCCTCAGGTAGATCCATGAAGACTTTTTGCTCTCAGGGCATCTGTCCACAGCCTCTTTCTGAGCAGTGCCTGGGCTTGCCTGGTAGAGGACCAGCTGCGAGGCCCCACTGGGCTGCTGGTGGGGGAGGCAGAATAGAGGCAGATCCAGTAGCACGGTGGGGGAATTGGCTCAGAGGAGGTGGGTGTAGGGGCCTCCATGTGGTAGGTCCTGCCCCCCAGCCAGATACTGGCCCAGCCCAGGTGTGTGGTGTAACCTTAGGGCTCTTCTGGCCCTACTTCCTTCCCTGGAGGGTGAGCTGGCCTGGGAAAGCTCCCTGGCAGCTGGGCTCCTTTTTTGAGATGAGGGCCTTCCTATCCAGGAGTCAGCACCCGGCCCTATGTCTGGGGCCGCTATGGCTCCCTGAGCCCCCAGGAAGGGATCGGGCCTTAGGGGGCCGGGCTTACCTGCTGCCTGCCTGTAGACCCAGCTCATCCAGATGGTGGTATGGATGCTGCAGCACCGGCTCCTCATCCAGCTGCACACTTACGTCTGCTTGATGGCCTCGCCTAGTGAAGAGGAACCCCGCCTACGAGAGGATGATGTCCCCTTCACTGCCCGGGTTGGGGGCCGCAGCCTCAGCACGCCCAATGCCCTCAGCTTTGGCTCCCCAAGTAAGCACCCCAGGATATTTATCTGGTGGTATAGAAAGACTTTTGGGGATGGCAGCCAAGAGGCCCCCCATGGGCACTGCTAGGAATGAGGGGCCTTCACACAGCTGTGCACACACAAGTGCACACCCACTCATGTCCCCAAGGAGACCCTTCCCCACCTCCCCTGCACCACCCACTGTGAGGAGGCGGTGCTGCCTCTGGGTGCTTTAGCAAGGGCTTGTAAGGGTGGGAGCAGCCCCCAGCCCTCTAGTCCCTGCTGGAATCCCCTGCTGTAGCCTGGGATCAGGGCAGGATGTCACACCATCACCAGCAGAGTCAAACCTCTGTCTGAGGGCCCATGAGAAGTCAGTTTCTTCTTCAAAGAGCTATGTGGCCACCATGTGCCTCCAAAGGCTATTGCCCCAGCCCTTGGTAGAGGAGAAGCCACAAAGATCTAGTCCCCAGGCTTGGGAAAGGAAAGGGGATGGGAGGCTTTTTTTTTTTTTTTTTTGCAGTTTTGTGTCGGGGCCAGGTTTGAACCCGCCACCTCCAGTATATGGGGCCGGCACCCTACTACTTTGAGCCACAGGTGTCACCCCGGGATGGGAGTCTTTGAAAGTCGTCCTCTCCATTTGGGAACCGGCCTCTAGTATCAGGCTCCATGTAAGGGCCCTGCCTGTCTAGGGCACTTGTCCTCACTGTCAGGTGAGGACTGGAAGCTCAAGCCTGCTTTGAGGTGTTGGGGTGTACAGCTTACCTCTTCAGGGACCACAGTGCTGTTCCCATAGTGGGGAGGCTCCTTTTCCAGGTCAGCCACTCGAGAAGACTTGCGTCATACCCGCAGGAGGGGGTGGTGGTCAGTACCCTGCAGGACAGATGGTGCCACTAGGGCCGCTAGGTGAGGCATTGTAGGAGGTAGGTGTATCCTGAGGGTTTCAGCTACTGGCTCTGCCCTGGCTGTTCCCCCTGGCACCCTGGCATCCAGGGTGCTATCACCCTGACCTGCATCCACCCACAGCCAGCAGTGATGACATGACCCTCACTAGCCCCAGCATGGACAACTCCAGTGCAGAGCTGCTCCCCAGCGGGGACTCACCACTGAACAAGAGGATGACAGAGAACCTGTTGGCCAGCCTATCAGAGCATGAGCGGACAGCCATCCTCAGTGTGCCTGCAGCCCAGAACCCTGAGGACCTCCGAATGTTTGCCAGGTGGGGACAGGATGACCAAGTGGGGCTGGGGCCAATCTCAGGGTCAGGACAGAAAGCAGACAGGGATGTACCCAGCATGATACAAATTTAAATCTATTGACAGCAAATAGTACTCTTCCTGGTTGAGGTGGTATCTCTAGCACTCAAGTGTTCCCACCTGGTGCCTGTGTGCAGGGCAGGTGCCACCAACCAGGCTTACAGAACACAGCCTATTGGGTCTGGGGCCAGATGTGCCTATCTCTGGGAGTCTTCCCAGTACTTCCTACCCAAGTCTGGTCAGAAAGGTAGCAAGTTCTCACCCACAGGGGTTTGGCAGGGTTTGGCCAGGACTCGGCTCGGGTTTCTCACATCATAGGTGAGGTGGCTGGACCATCTCTTGTCACTCTCACCCTCATTAGAGGGGCACTGTAGGTGCATGGTTTTCTGGGAGAGGGCAGGCTAGCAGGGTCTGAGTCCCCAGTGGAAAATCACACTCCAGGTCCCCGAGACTCTCTGCAACACTTCAAGGCAGCTGGCCCAGGCCTTGTCTGCATCCTGGATGCTTCTGTGCCAGCCTCAGCTGAGACCCATGAGAGCAGTGACCACTTGGGTTCAGAGCCAAATAACACTCTGTTGGAGTAGCACAAAAGAGAAGCCACAAAGCATGGTACTCTACTGAGGGCAACAGCTTGAGACTCTGTCTCAAATAAGACGAGAAGCCACAAAGATCCCTTCCCACACCAGAAGGTAGGAGTGGGCAACTCGGAGTTTGAGAGCTGTGCAGCCTCCTGAATGCACTGTAGGCCCAGCTGCTGGCTTTCCCACACTTGGTGGGGCTGCCTCCCTGACCCCCAGTCCCAGCCCTCCTCAGGCCTCTAGTTTCAGGTAGAACTCATGCAGACCCTCCCTGCAGGCTCCTTCACTACTTCCGCGGCCGCCACCATCTGGAGGAAATCATGTACCATGAGAATGCACGGCGCTCCCAGCTGCTCACACTCTGCGACAAGTTCCGTAGCGTGCTGGTGGTGGCCACCCATGAGGACCCTGTCATCGCCGTCTTCCAGGCACTGCTCACATGAGCCCAGGTGCAGTGTGGAGAGGCTGCTGGAGTGTGCCGGTGGGGCCAGCCTCCCTTACCTTATAGCCCCATCCCTGTGTGCCTGAGCCCTCTTGGCCCTAGGCTTCAACTGGATGGCCCACCTAGGCCTGCCTAAAGCAGAACCCCCGTTGTCCTTGCTGCAGGCGGGTTCAGTCTGGTTTACAGCGAGTGCTGCATTCTTACTCTGCTCACCCAGTCCTAGCAGCAGCCTTCATGTCACTGAGCTGGAGGGAGCCTCTCAGGACTCAAGTCTGATGAGGCCTGTGTCCTATGTGAGTGCGGGCTGCACATTTCTCAGGCGTTCCTCCCAATTGGCTGTGCCCCATGGCCCCACTGTGTGGACACCCAGGAGGTACAGGAACATGTGGTCAGCCTATCTCCACTCCTCTGAGGGCTGTCCACTTGTGAGATCTTGCATGGTCCCCTTGTCTAGCACCAACTCTGCCCATCACATGCTGCTTCTTCCTGGCTTGGGTCGGCCCTCACTATGGCCCCAAATAAGCCACCAGCAGACTCATAGGGAAGCTGTCACCTGTCCTGACCATGAGACACCCTAGGGCAGCCCTGTCACCTGTGTATACCCTGTGCCTGGTTGTGCAGGAGTCCCACCCTCAGAGGGTTGTCTGCGCGCTTGCTGATGACTGCCCCATCATCCACAGTGGGCCTGGTGCTGTGCACAGCCCTGAGCCCTTCTGTACTAGAGACAAAAACACTGACCAACCAGGGGGTGCCCGGCTAAGATAGCAGTTTTCTAGAAATAAAGGATTTATTTGGTTTTTAAACAATTAAAAAGCCTTGTCTGAGCAGGTACTTTGCTCAGACCCGTGCATCCTGCTCAGCCACTTTGTCCACCACACTGACCCAGGGACTGCCCCGGATATAGAAGCGCAGGGGCTTCTGGGCCCACTCCCCTGAATAGCCAACACCCACCCGGGCTGCTGCCACCACAGCTTGCTCACTGGGCCCCAGGGAGCCATGTTCCAACCATAGGGCCTCATCCTCAGCCAGGTCCTTCTGGTCAAAGCTCTTGTCGATAGCCAGGGCTTGGCACAGCTTGGAGGGGCCACTGCAGAGCTCACGATCCTTGAGGGTGCGGCAGGCAGTGCCTTTCCGGAGGGTGCTGCGAAGCTGCCGCATGGTCTCCAGGCCTCCCAGGGGCTCTAGTGCTCGCAGCAGGATGCAAGCCCCATCCCCTGTGGGCAGGCAGACAGTTTAGAAGCAGAGCCTCCCCAGGTTTCTGCCCTCCCAGCCACAGGGCACACCAGTGCTGCAGAGGTGATACAGAGGCCTTTCTGCTTGTGGTCTGTGCCCACTGCCTTCTGGGTCTAGCCTGGGGGAGGGGTCTGCATCTCACTGTGTCTGGACCCTTCTGCCTGCTCCTCCTGTGTGCCTGTACCATTGCCCACTGGGTAGCCCACTGGCTGCTCCCATGAAGCCAGAAACAGCTTGAGACCCTGGTGAGTGGCTAACACCTGTTAGCTCCTTTCTCCCTGGCTTCCCTGGTCTTGCAATTGGCAGCAGCAGGAAGTCCCAGTGTGCCAGTCCGCCCCTGGTGGGGGCCCCTCTGCCAGGAAGGCTTAGGACTAGCTCCAGTGTCTACTAGTTTCTAAGCAGGCTGCAGGGCTCCTCACCTGCCTCACCAACTTGGCATCCATGTTGGCCAAGCCTGGAGTATCTACCCGTGCGCACAGGAGGCTGAGAGAGCTCATCAGATGACTCATGGGAAAACGATGAAGCCCCCTTGCTTCTCTTGGGATGTTCCCTCACCCCCCACCCTGTGCAGCCTCTCCCTTCCTTACCAATATGGGCTGCTCCAGGAAACACAGGTATCCAAATTCCCTCTGCCATGGATATATGGGAAGCCCATTCAGATTCCTGGCTGGGACAGTGGTGATGTGGACCCGAGCCAGAGGAGCCCTGACCTTCCAGCAAGGCACCTACCTGCTCTAGCTCACCTATATTCTCCTGGCTTGCCCCCCTACTGGGAGTTAAAGTCTCAGCTGGAGGGTGGCCTTTGCCACATGGCCTCCGTATCAGCACCAGGAGCCAGTCCTGAGTGGGCAAAGCCATGCCCTTTGGCACAGTCAGCTTCTTGGCAAATGCAGAATTCATGTGAGCTGACACCCTTAAACCAACCAGTTGTCAAAGTATTGCAGGATACACGGCCAGGCACAGCCTTGAAGTCCCAGCCCGTGTGATTCCCACCTGCTCCCAGCTCAATAAGTGTGCTCCCTCTGTGCCCACCCTGAGCTACCTCAGCAGAAAGGGGCAGGACCCTGTAAGTCCTTGTGGGTACAGGACATATGCCCCCTACTGTTTCATTGAGCCCCCAAGTCCCTTGCAAGTGAGACAAAGGAGCAGCCTGGTTGCCCCCATTACCACACTCCCTTCACTTAGTTCCTTCACCTGGAAGGCATCTAAGTCCCATATCTTGACAGTTAAAAATGCTGACACCTCGGCTCTCTTCCTGCCAGACCTCTACACTTTCACCTCTACTCTGCCCTCCCTGGCCCTGCTCTTAGCAGCCTCATCCTCATCTTGACCAGCTCCCTTATCTCCATGTGTTGCCTCCACCCCAAGGGCAGGTGATGGCCATGGCCTGGTCTCCCTTCACCTCCACCTAAACCACCCTAGCTCTGACCTCCTGCACCCATGGTGGGGGGCACTGCAGGACACCCTGCCCTCCAGACCTGGACCTTCCTGGGGCATGTTGGTCTCAACATCCAGATATTACTTTATCATCTTACTCCTACCCTGTCCACCAGATCCCAGAGCCCTGAGCTCCACCCCTCCTTTGTAGACATGGCACCAAGTGTTTCTGTGCTTCTTTCTCGAGTTCAGACCTGCGCCCTGTGAGGGGCTGGTTCCACGGCCAACAGGAAGCCCTATGAGCAAGCTCCCAGGGTACTGAGATGGCCCTTGTGGGGGAGGGAGGGCTGTCATCTTCTAATGTCCACTCAGTTTCCCTCAGCACTGGCTTTTGCCAGGCCAGGGACAGTCCTGGGGTCTCCACAGCCTTCAGCCCCCATGGCTTCATTCACTAGACACCCCTGGCTGCCTGATTGGTGTGGTCACAGTCCTCACATCACTGTACTCAACAAACCTGTGACCCACAATGTTACATGCCCTGGGCTGCTCATGGGCCTCCCTAAGCATTGGCTCATCTTGGGGTGGGTGGGGAAGGCTTAGCCAGGGGGATAGGGGTGGGGGTGGGCTGACAGACCTTGTTCCTGGTCAGCAGTGGCTCTGACCCTGACTTCTTCCTCCTGAGCACAGAGAATCCCAGGAACACAGAGCCACATGTTCCCCAAGGACAGCGCTGTCTCAGCGCTGGGCCCACAGAGACAAGTGGGTTTCAGGAGCTCAGGCCTCCCTCTCCCCAGTGCTGATGTTTGGGAGCCATCCTGTGTGCTCTGTATGCTGGGCAGCAGCCATAGCCTCTACACACTAAGTGCCAGTAGCTCCTCTCACCTCTGATGACCAAAAAATATCTCCAGACATTGCCTAAAATATCTCTAGAGAATTGCCCCCAGTTGAGAACAATTGATTCAGATTCCACAATAGGCTACCTGGCAAGGTTCCTACGAGCTCAACTCACTCTCAATTTATTCCATCCGTTTTTCCATGACCAGCCCCTACCGAATCTACCCAGGGCCATCTTTCCCACCCAACTCCAAACTCTGGGACCAGCAGTGGCCTCCCAAAATCTGTCTGATCTACATTTAGGGCTATCCATTGGCCTCTTTTTTGTAGGGACCCCCAGCCCCTCCAACCTTGCATTGACAATGTAGCCAGAGCTCTCAAAACGCTACCCTAGGGCGGGTGCAGTGGCTCACACCTGTAAACCTGGCACTTTGGGAGGCCGAGGCAGGTGGATTGCCTGAACTCACAAGTTTAAGACCAGTCTGAGCCAAAGTGAGACCCCATTTCTAAAAATAGGTAGGTGTTGTGGCAGGTGCCTATAGTCTCAGCTACGTGTGAGGCTGAGGCAAGAGAATTGCTTGAGCCTGAGAGTTTGAGGTTGCTGCGAGCTGTGATGCCACGGCACTCTACCAAGGGCAACAAAGTGAGACAGTCTCAAAAAAACAAACAAAACAACCCCAAAACCTTGCCCTACCCCTGGCTACTGGCTGAGGGACTCTCTCTGCCAGCCCTCCTGTTCCCCTAAGCCCCAGCACCCCAGCACTGCTCACCTCGGCTAGAGACATTCATGCAGAAGTACATGCCATAGATGATGTACACATACAGGGTCCCTGGCTTCATGAACATGCCTCGGTTGCGGGGGGTCTGCCGGCCACCCCTTGAGTGGGCGGCTTCATCCTCTGGCCCCAAGTATGCCTCGGTCTCCACAACACGGCCTCGGAGCTCTGTGCCATTGGCGAGTCGCCGGACCAGGACCTGTGGGAAGTTAGTTTATGCATAGGCCAAGAAGAGACGGGTCCACCCACCTTGACTGTCCCCAGTCTGGGCCTCCTCATCTCCCCAGCACAGAGTGTGCCAGATGCCCAGGTCTAGCCAGTGCCCTGTCCCATCATTCCATCATCCTATCTCTTGCTCCAGCTCAAGAGCCTGGATGCTGCTGTCTACCAGCGATCTCTCCTCCAGCCCCACTGGACCACCAGACTGCTGCCCTAGCTCCAGAGTCCTGATCACAGGTCGCAGCCACCTCAAGGTTCAGCTGGGGCCAGGCTGGAAACCAGCACTTGTGGATTCACTGTGCAGGTCAGCCTTCAGGTCCTCTCAGTGGGACCCTCCATTCCTCCACCTCCTCCTTTCCCAAGGAGGCCTCTTCAGAGAACCATAAATATTTAGCATGAGGCTGGGTAGCATGAAAGGCACAAGGCCCCCAGGATGTCCCCACACAGCCTCTTGGGACATTCCAGAGCTTGTACAGTGCCCCCAAACTGGGCTGCAGAGTCAATGACCAAGGACCCACATGGCCAGCTCCTACCCACCAGTTCTAAGACCTTTGTGAGCAGCAGGACCAGCTGCCTCACCATACCCCATCCTGGACCATGGTGTTGAAAGTGGCCAGCAGCTGTGCTCCAATGCTCAGAGCCCCAGGCCTGTAAAGGTGCACACCATAACTTTGGGGATCAGCCAAATCCCCAGCATTTGTCTCCTCCTTAGGCCAGAGGGGTGAGTGGGATGCCAGGCCACTCTGCCTCAGCACAGGAAGCCCTGTGGTGCCTGAGGCCATGATCAGTGCACAGGGCAGGGAGGAAGAACACTCAAGCTTAGAGGCTTATGGGGGCATTCAGGAAGCATTCCTAGAGCTAGGGTGCAGAAAAGAAGGGGCTGATGCTTGTGTTAGAAGCCCAAAATAATCCGAAGTCATGTGCAGAGGAGTGAACAGCCAACACTGGCAGACCATTTAGGGAGGAGAAGGGCAGGGATCAGAGGAAACTGCATGCTCCCACAGGGGACACTCTGGGGCCCAGCTACCCTTCTGGAGATTAGATTCCTACAGCCCTTTTCTCAATTTTCTCTTCCATCCCGATTTTCTTTTTTTGAGACAAGGGCTCCCTCTGTCACCCAGGCTGGAGTGCTATGGTCTCATCACAACTCACTGCAATCTCAAACTCCTATTGTGGAGTGGGTGTGGTGGCTCACTTGATCACAATTCAAGTGATCTTCCTGCCTCAGCCTCCCAAGTAGCTGAGACTATAGGCACATGCCACCATGAGTGGGTAATCTTTCCATTTTTTTTGCAATTTCTGGCTGGGGCTGGGTTTCAACCTGCCACCTCAAGCATATAGGGCCAGCGCCCCACCCCTTTGAGCCACAGGCACCACCTAATCTTCCCATTTTTTGCAGAAACAAGGTCTCGTTCTTTGTTAGGCTGGTCCTGACTCCTGGCCTCAAGCAATCCTCCCACCTCAGCATTCCAGAGTGCTAGAAGCCATCCCCGGCCTAGCCATCGAATCATCCCCAGCCCTCCAACAATTTCTTTTTCTTTTTTTTTTTTTTTTTTTGTGAGAATCTCACTTTGCTGGCCTTGGTAGAGTGCCATGGTATCATAGCTCATAGCAACCTCAAACTCTTAGGCTCAAGCAATTCTCTTGTCTCAGCCTCCCAAGTAGCTGGGACTACAGGTGCCCACCACAATGCTCAGCTATTTTTAATGATGGGGTCTTGCTTTTGCTCAGGCTGGTCTTAAACTCACGAGCTCAGGCAATCCACCCACCTCGGCCTCCCAGAGTGCTAGGATGATAGGTGTGAACCACCACACTGCCCCCCCATCAAGATTTTCTGATCTAAATTTCACTCTGGTATCATTTCTACCAATGGCAGATACTGGTTGCCTACTTACCCCCAATTACAAACATGCATATCTCCTTCCTATTGGCAGAAGGTCCTTGGCAGTAGACAACACCCTCCTCAGCCCAGAAAGCCCAAAGTAACTCACTGTAATGGCCCTTTTAGGGATGAATGCGTGACCCAACCCTGGCTGAGGAGTCTGTAAGGCATCCACTGGGTTGTTATAGAAAAGGTTGTCTTTCCTGGTTAGAGGGACACACAGGTGAGATACCCTCTTTTCTGCTGGATGCCGTCTGTTTTTTTTTTTTGTTGTTGTTGTTGTTTGTTTTGTTTTGGTTTTTTTGAGTCAGAGTCTTACTCTGTGCCCTGAGTAGAGTGTTGTGGCATCACACCTCACAGCAATCTCAGGCTCTTGGGTTCAAGAGATCCTCTTGCCTCAGCCTCCTGAGTAGCTGGGACTACAGGTACCCACCACAATGCCCAGCTAGTTTTTCTATTTTTAGTAGAGATGGGGTCTTGCTCTTGCTCGGGCTGGTCTCAAACTCCTGAGTTCAAGCAATTCGCCTGCCTCAGCCTCCCAGAATACTGGGATTAGAAGTGTGAGCTACCACACCTGGCCTGCTACATGCCATCTTATCTGCCAGTGGGCTCCAGTGGGCATGACTGGAGCCTAAAGGGAAACATGATGAGAATGCTGACTAGAGACAGACATAGAGTGGTCCTTGCCACCACCCTTGGTCCCTTTATCTAATCATGGGACATATCTGCCTTGTCTGCCGTTTTGTCATTTCACAAATGCCATTATTTAAGGTGCTTACAGATGGATCTTCTGAATCTCATCCCGTCTCTGCTAGGTTAAACACACATTTTAGGGTCTATTCCTTTTGGCACCCAACTCCTGGCACTGAAAATGGCTCTTTTTAGTCATTTAACATTTTAAATGAGTCATTTAAAAAGTAGACTCAAATAGCTGGGCATTGAGGTGGGCACCTGTGATCCCAGCTACTCAGGAGACTGAGGCAAGACAATTGCCTAAGCCCAAGAGCTGGAGGTTGCTGCGAGTTGTAATGCCATGAGACTCTACTGAGGGTGACAAAGTAAGACTTTGTCTCTACAAAAAAAAAAAAAAAAAGTAAAAAATAAATAAATAAATAAAAAGTAGACTCATTCAAAGACAAAGGGGAGGCCTTGGAACCTCTAGAACAATGATTTTCAACTGGTGTGGCATGAAAAAATTTAAAGATCATTAAATTATGTTCTAAAGAAGTTCAAAAAATAGTAAGTTTAACTTAAAGGTTGAACTTCATAGGTTCAAGGGTACTGTGAGATAAAAATGTTGAAAAACACTGCTGTAGGAGAACCAGAAAGCCAGGCACAAAGTCTTGGCACCTAGCGATACCACCAAGACAGATCTAGCCAAAACTCCACAGAGGTGTGAGCATTCATCTGTGGTAACAGGTTGCACCAGGGGCTCCACCAGGATGGGGCCTGTGCAGTCTCTGCTTCCCACTCCAAGTCTGACTAGCAAAGCCAGATCCTGGAACTAACCTGAGCTGCAGGGGCCCTGAGAAGCCAGCATGGCACATGAACCACTATGAGATGGGGAGTTATCTCAAGGTGATTCCATGCTAGGCAGCCTGATGTTGGCCACAGCCCTAGTTCCCATGTATCTAAAAACTGTCATTACTGACACAGGGCCCAGCCAGGGCACTCTGTGTCATGGGACAGGTAGGCAAGATGTTAGGGGTGTTTCACAGATGTCCTTGCAAGTAACCTGCTCTGAGGTCAATTCCAGGTAAAAAAAAGACTATGCTCTTTCCTGGGTGAGGAAGGCTCATAGTCCTCTTGTCCCTGATGCCCAAAGCAGGAAGGCAGATGGTGGCACCCCTCTATCCCAGGCAAAATGCACTAACAATCTCCACCTTCTTCCCAGATGACCGAGATCAAGCTATCTGGGGCCAGAGTAAGCAAAGCAGCTAACTGCATGAGGATAAGGAGGGTTCACAAGTCGGGTAGAGAAAAGGCTGGCCCAGGGATGGCTATGTGGTGCTGAACATGTCACCAGGGCACATCACATTACCTGTCCCAGAAATGCCCGGGCGAGGGGGACTGCCGGCTGATCGAAAAATTCCAACCCCAGTCGGGTAAGACTGCCCTTTGGGCTTGAGAAATAGACACTGCAGTGAGGGCCCAGGGTTGTGGGCAGTTCCACACGGGGTTCCTTAAGAGAATGTGTCTGGGCTGTATCTGATGGGCTCTGTGGGTGCTCTGCCTCTGCCAGTCGCTGTTTTTTTTGCCTCATCCTTCGGGAAAGCTGTAATGGGAAAGAAAAAAATTAAGCAATTAAATAAGAGAGAACAGGCAGTTGTGTGGTGAGGTGAGGCTCAGGGAAGTCAAGGGCCAGATCTGACCACCTGCTTCAGTTTCTTCATCTGCTAAGTGAGGTGATCACCTTGTAATTATGAGGCACACACAGAATACCATACCTGGGGCCAGGCACGGTGGCTCATGCCTGTAATCCCAGCACTTGGGAGGCTAAGGCAGGTAGACTGCCTGAGCTCATGGGCTCAAGACTAGCCTAAGCCACAAGGAGACCTCTCTCTAAAAATAGCCGGGCATTGTGTGGGGAGCCGTAGTCCTAGCTACTGGAGAGGCTGAGGCAAGATAATCTGCTTAAGCCCAGGAGTTTGAGGTTGCTGTGAGCTATGACACCACGGCACTCTACCAAGGATGACAAAGTGAGACTGTCTCAAGAAAAGAAAAAAAAAAAAAAAGAATACCATTACTTGACACACGAAACACTTAGCCTTGGAGGATTCAGAAAAAAACCACACCTGACAACGTGCTCCTGACAGTGACAGGGCAGCCACTCTGCTGCAAGTGCCCTGAACATGAGTGAGATGCTTGATGTGGGGCTTGAGCCTGGGACAGGAGAACTGGTACCCTCTGATTCACACTAATTATGTGGACACCAAATAAACTTGTGAACTGGTTTCTGGAATCCTGTTGCTTGCACCCAACAAACCAGGAATTACAGATGGATCTTCTGAATCTCATTTAATTGCCAGGAATTAAAAAACACAGCCGGAGGGTTGTGTGTTGAGGCTCACACCTGTAAATCTAGCAGTCTGGAAGGCTAAGGCAGGTGGATTGCCTGAGCTCAGGAATTTTAGACCAGCCTGAGCAAAAGTGAGACCGTTTCGCCACTAAAAGAGAAACTATAGGCATGGGGGGTGGGGGGGTGGGTACCTATAGTCCCAGCTACTTGGGAGGCTGAGGCAAGAGGATCACTTGAGCCTAACAGTTTAAGGTTGCTGTGAGCTATGATGCCAGGGCACTCTGCCCAGGGTGACAGAGTGAAACTGTCTCTAAATAAATAAATAAATAAATAAATAAATAAATAAATAAATAAAAACAGCCAGGACTTCAGCCAGCCTGGCTCAGAAACAGATTGTGAGTTTTCTCCACTTACTGTCCAAATGACAGGGGCTCCCACTCCCCAGATTGCCCAGAAGGCCTGACTCACACAGATGGGTGAGCGTGAGGCTGACCACTGGCCTAGCCTCATCCCCAGTGCTTGTGGAATGACCCCTGTGAGTCCCCAACTGTCTTCTACTTCATTGCCCAAGACAGAAAACAATGAACAAATGGGCAAAGGCAGGTCTACAGAGACTCCGCAGGCCGCTACCACCCACCTGCCGCTACAGGGCCACAGGAAACCTGGTCACAAATGCCAGCTGTTCTGGGGAAGCCACTCAGGGGCAGGTCTTAAACGGTACCCAAGTCCTCCCAGCATGTGAGACTCGTTATTTTTAACATCACTGCCAACGTTCCTGGTGAACCAAGACCGCCGGCGGGCCAGCCGGGAATGGATACTGACGTGACCGTCTCCGCAGCCTGGCCCACTCTGCCAACATTCGTCGTGGGCTCGGACTCCGGGACGCCGCGGCTCCTGCTCTCACCCCAAGTTTAGCTCTTGGCCAGCCCATGGCACTCAGGCCACTGTGGGTCCCGCCCTGATTCCGTTTGCGCGGAGGGACTAGCAAGGCATTGGGGACGCTCCTCAGGACCCGGCCGGCGTGTCCGCACGTCGCTGAGGCTCAGCAGGCTCCGGCCCCCGCAGTTTATGGCTGTGCCGCTCGGGTGCGCGTCTGTCCGGCGGGGCGACGGAGAAGCGCGCTCACTCGGATGCGCACTCACCTGGGACACCCTGCACGCTGACATGCAGACGCTCGAGCCACAGGGGTCGCGGGGCTGCCAACCCAGACAGACGCCCCTCCCTTCGCCAACTCCGGAAGTGCCGCCAGGCCCGGGGGTGGGGCAGACGCATGCGCGGAAGGGGAGGGAAGCGGGGTGTAGGGTGGAGCGGCGCCGGATCCGCCCTCAGAGGGGTGGGCTGGCCGCACCGGCCACGCGGAGGCGGGTCCGCCCTCCTGGCTTCGGCTTCTCAATCTGGACCCATACCCTGGAGCTCGTGGCGAGAGCCAGGAGGTGGCAGCTGGAGCCCCCTCCCACTGTGTTCCAGTGTCCTTCCCGTGACCCGCTCTGCGCTCCGGTCACCCGGCAGCCTCAGAGCCCACTCCACCAGCCGGTGGTCAGATCACCAAGAGGACCGGACCGTTACGAACCTTGACTGGGTCCTCCCTCTAGGGACCCCGTCACAGATGTAGTGCTTCGTGGGAGGGGGGAGGATCCAGGCGGTTCGGGATGGTGGTGGGTGCTTGTAGAGTGTGCGTGTGAGGCCGCAGCCAAGCCCTGATCCTTGGGATCAGTCTTCCCTGACCTCTGGGGCCATTTGAGGGGAGAGGGCGTGGTCATCTCCAGCCAGTGGGATGAAGTAAAGAGAGAGCGGCGGTATTCTGTCTGAGTGGAGCCCCTATCCCTCCCGCCCACATGCTGGGTTGGGTGTCTGGAGCCTGGCCTGCCTGCCTTAGAAGACTGAGGCCAGAGACTCTGGGGTCCGTGAACACCCGCCTGGCAATGCAGCTGCCCTGCACCTCTGAAGCCCAGCGACCCACCACCTGTCCACCTTACCTGTACCCTCTCTAGCCAGATTGGTGCCCTCAAGGAGGAGGAGGGAAGCCTGGCTCAGGAAGGGACCAGGAGGGGGCCCCAAGTGGAAAGGGCACACTCCTGGCTCCTGTGGTTCTGTGGCAGCCCCAACACCCAGCAGAGCCATCCCTCACCTCACTCTGCATTTTAGGGTTTATCTGAGTCCTGAGGACCTCTGCTGCAGCTGGCAGAATCCCTTTCCCACAATCCACAACTCACCTGTGCCCTGTGGCACCCTTAAGGTGCTTGTCCTAAGCTCTCTTTGATTTCTGTGATTCTGGCCCTGCAAAGAGGTACCTGAAAGGCCTCAAACAGCAATTGGGTGTCTAACAGTGCCAGATGTTAGATGCTGGGCAGAGGCACAGGCCATGTTTTTTGGAACATCAGGTGAGCAAGGCAGGTGGTCCTAGGGTAAAGCCAGCAGGGCTAAACCCTGATTTCTAACTGTTTCTCCTCTTCTGACCAGCTCAGGGGCTGAACTCTGACCCAGGCTGGAGCCACACTGTCCCACCCCCATGGGCCCCAACCAGGACTTCCTGGGGAAGGAGGGACCACTGCCTGCTGGAAGCTACCCAGCTGTGTGTGGCACTGTGCTTCCGGGGGTGAGGGGCAATGTGTCATGAATACATACTTGTGAGGCAGGCCTGGATGTGACCCCACCCTCCTCCTCCTTGTCCATTCCAACCAAACAATGACTCCCTTCCTGTGGGAATAATACCCACATCCTTCCCCCACAATCTAAGAGGGAAACTGAGGCCCCTTCTGGGCCCTTGTCTTCCCAATGAGGGTAGGGAGAGAGTGGGTGTTGTTTTGTACTAATATTTATTCTGATTTCACAAATATGCCTGGTCCTTGTAGAAATCATGGGAGAGTCTAGAGGCTCCCAGAGAGGTGTTTTATCCCTACTTTTCAGATGGGGAAAGAGAGACTCATTCAGTGGGTAGCCTGGCCCCTACCAGGGGGAGAAGCTGGGGCCTGTGCCAGCAACCCACTTCTCCAGATGTTCTGAGTGTGTATATGGGGGAGGGGGGACTTATGCAATCTCTGCCGCCTCCCCTGCTATCCTCTCTCCAGCTCACTTCCTGGTTTGTGGTCCACTGCTGGTGGTAATAGTGGGCTGAGCATTCCCACCATGGCCTACAGAGTGAGCTGGCAAACTAGCCAGGGGCAAGACAAGGTGATGCCAGGTGAGAGGAAGGGACCTGGGGTTCCTGTGTTCCCAGTGTGCCCTGCTGCTGGACTAGGAGAGGCTTGTTAGAAAAGGAAAGGATGTCAGTGAAAGATGGAGGTGAGGATACGCTTGACACTTTGAAAGGATTCAAGGCTGGGATCAGTGCTGGGGTGAGCAGTTCTGTCCCTCTTGCCCCTTGCAACAAAGGCTGTGGAGGGCTGGAGCTGTCTCTAGCCGTGGCATCCATCCCTGCAGCCTTTTTTTTTGGAGACAGAGTCTCACTATGTCACCTTTTGTAGAGTGATGTGGCATCAGAGCTCACAGCAACCTTGAACTCTTCGGCTCAAGAGATTCTCTTGCCTCAATCTCCCAAGTAGCTGGAAGTACAGGTGCTCAGCATTTTTTTTGGTTGCAGTTGTCATCATTGTTTTGCAGGCTCAGGCCAGGCTCAAACCCACCAGCCTTGGTGTATGTGGCTGGCGCCCTACCCACTGAGCTATGAGCACCAAGCCCATCCCTGCAGCCTTGATAAGCAAGGCCTTGAAAGAGGATGACTTTATTGGCCATAGAGGCTAGGGTTCCAGTACTAGCCTCACAGTACTGGGGTGCCGAGCACACTGACTAAGGCTTCTTTCTAGTGGAGAGGTAGCTGGCAGCTTTTAGGTAGGGCTTGGGGTCAGAACCCAGTGGGCTTTTACACATATCTGCCTCAAGCACCCATCTGGCAGCTGCTTAGTAGGGTGGCTGGGGCCTCCTGACTGGCCTGTGGGGCCCTCTGTCTGGTGGGCCCTGGAGAGGGGGATGTCAAAAGTTCCTTGGGCAATAGAGGGGAGCTACTAGGCTGGCTGAGGAGGAGTATTTGGGCTGTACCCTCCCTTGCTGGGCTATGCTGCCAGTGCTGCTGGGCCCTGGGCCCAGGTGCTTATGGGACCCCCTTGCTAAGCCCTGGGCCATGTGGAGGGGCAGAATAGCCCATGGCTTTAGGCCACTGGCTGGCCTGTCCCACGTCTACCTCCTCCCATCCCTGCAGCTATGTTCCCCAAGCAGGGCCAATTTCTTCTGAGGCCCCGCAGGCCCTCCAAAGCCAAGGGAATGGCTCTCTGGGGTAACTGCTTGTGTCCTAGAAACTGAGCTGAGGACTGCAGGGTAGCTGTTGGGGACTCCTCTTACTGGTTAAGGGTCCCATGTCTTCATATTCTGGAGTGAGGTCCAGAAGCCCTGACAGGTCTAGACACACCCATCCTCAGGTGCCTGCCCGCTAGCTCTGGGATTGCTGGCAACAGCAGCTGATTTTCATTTCTCTAGGGTGGATGAGGGGATGAGAGGGGAAGACAGGTTTCCACGTAGGGGCTCCTCCACCAGAGAATAGGGTAGTAGGGCAGGCATGAGGCAGAGTCCAGTGGGGCAGAGCACATGTAGATGCACAGATGTGTCCATGTGGACCACGCACAGACCTGAGCCCATGTATATCAGCAGCTGTCTGCTCACATCCTCCTCTGACATCCTCATTCAGGAGGTCAGCGTGGGCAGAGCCTGGGGATTCCTGGCCCAAACTGGGATGGGGATTTGCCTGCAGGAGTGTGCCAGGAGTGCGTTCTTGAGAACAACACCTGTGAGGGTTAAGGGAGCAGGGTTTGCAACAGTGGCCACTGTGGGTCCCATAGAGCTTGGGGTCTGATAGGGTTCTTGGGAGATAATACTGGATGGATACAGTGGGAAGCCTTTTACCTGCCTCTAGGTGCAGACTGCCTTTTGTGTGGAGGGTGCATGACTTTGGACAAGGCAGGTCTCCACCAAAGATGACTCCTGGGTGGTGGTGGTGGGGTGTTTCAGCTGTGGCTGGTGCTCAGGGAAGTGGGGTGAGTGTCTGGGTCTTAAAGCGGGTCTGGGCGGTACCTACAGTGTCCACGGCAGGAGACCTGCTGACACTAGATGCCCAGCTGTGGCTTGCTTTGGAGGCAAGCCCAGACCCTGGTTTTCCAGAGAGGACCACTGCCAGCCAGTCTGGGCACCCAGGCCAGGCAGAGCTTGCTTATCCCTGGCAGGGGTCAAGAATGCTAGGCATGGAGACTGTCCTCTCTCTGGCTGTGAGCCTGGCATGGGAGGGGCACGTGCAGCCTGTAGGAGGCTGAGCATCAGCACGAGGCAGCCTCCCTCTTAGCTCATGTCCCTAATGCACCAGCAGTCACCTGCCATGAGGAAGCTCCTCTCTACCTCTCCAAAGCTTTCACTGCCCTTCCCAAGGAAGGATGGTGTTCACAGAAAATCTGCTATGTGCAGCCGCTCCGCAATAGTCCTATGGTATGGACAAGATGTGGGCAGAAGATTCTGCCTGTTGCTGAGCGCAAAGCACCTTTAGTTCTCATTGTCAGTTTTATTTTCTATATAGCCACGGGCCAGACCATTGTCTGTAGGTGGGCACTGGATGCACCTTTGGCAGCAGCAACTCGGTTCTGGGTGGGCTGGTGCCTTCTAGTCCCAGAGGATGTGGCTGAAGCAACAGCCTTGTGAGCAAGACACAGCCTGAGGACGTGTTTATGGACCCTCCAAGGCCTGAGGGGGCACCCAGTGGAAGGGTCTGTAGGGACCTATAGCAAGATAGGAGCCCCTGGTACCCACTACTGAGAGGGAAGACTGGGCCCCTCTACCACTCACACTCCTGGATAGACACCCCACCCCCTACTCCTGTCTCTGGCTGGGTCAGCCCACCCAGTGTCCAGAGAGAAGACTGCTGGGGAACGCCCATGCACAGCCTCAGCTGAAAGCAGATGGGCCATTTTGTATCTGATTGAGAGAGTGCAGGGTTAAGTCACCTGGGGTGATGGTTAAGGTCTGACATAAAGGGAAGGGAACAGAGTGGACACCACAATTGGTGCTGCTGCCTCTGCTCAGTAGCTTCAGGAAGGCTGGGTGCAGCCTGGCCTCAGAGCACCTGCTGGGGAAATAGGGATCTGGGGAATGCGTGACTTCTCTGAGCCTGACTTGGGTGTGGGTGCATGTATTGTGTGTACAGATGAATATGAGTGTGTATGCTGTGTGTGCACATGTGAAATATGTGAGTATATGCCCATGAAAGTGTGTGCAGGAGTAGGTGTGTGCACGTGTAAATGAATGCACAGGCGTGTGTGTGACTGTGAGTGGTCGGGAGCATGTGTACGTGGATGTATGCGAGGTAATGTCAGTGGTCCTGAGGGACTGAGTGCCTGCGGGTAAATGATTTGTCAGTGCAGATATTAAGGGGATCCAGCGACGCTCTCTCCACCCACACCCTCCTCCCTCAGGTGCTCCTCCTGCCTCACTCCCCGCCTTCTCAAGCACAAGTGGAGGCAGGATGAGGCCAAGACTTACTCTGAGGTCAGACCCCAGAACTGCTGTTGAGCACCCATTCCACCAAGCCCTCCATCCTGGACCAGGCTCGCCACCCACAGCCACAGGTGTCCCGGGCCGGGCCCTGGGAAGAACAAGAGACTGCTGCCTTCCTGGAGGAGGCGACTTGGGCCTGGCGGGCGGGCGGCGAGCATTCCTGAGCCCTGAGTCAGCGCAGCCGCCCCCTCGGCCGGGCCCGCCCCCGGCGCGCACGCCCCTAGTCCAAGGCATTCCCGGGCGGGCCGGACCGGAGGGAGGGCGGGCGCGCGGGCGGGGACTCGGTGCGGGCGCCCTCCGGGCCAGCAGTTGTGGCCCCTCCCCGACACCCTGCGGACCCTTGGAGGACCCCGGCGGCGGCGGCGGCGGCGGCGGTGAGCGGGTGCGGTTGGGAGCCGGGCGCGGGGTCCACGGGCGGGGCGGGTTGCTGGGCTGTGTCCGCCGAGCGCCGCGGGTCCTCAGCCAGCCGCGTTCGGAGCCGCTCAGAGCCGCGGGAGTCGCGGCGGGATCGGGCCGGGCCTGGGGCCGGACTGTGGCGAGTCCCTGCTGGAGGCGGCCGGACTTTCCTTCCCGGAGTTTCCAGAGCTGCTCGCGGAGGCGGCCCAACCCGGATTCCTAACACGGCGCGCCGCAAAAATAGCCCGTGGCCGGATTAGCATGTCCCCGCGGCCTGACCCGCAGGACAGCGCGGCTCCAGGCCCCGCCCGACAGCTGAGGGTCTCAGGAGCCGGGGGCTCGGAGTCTGCGGCATTCCCTGGTCCCTCCGGTTCCCCCCCTCCACAGACGTTTTCCTTCCCGGCCACCGCCGGTGGGTGGTGTCTGCAAGGCGAAACTCCAGCTCAGAGGGTGGGACTTCTCGGATAGTCCCTGTCCCAGCCGTTCTCGCCCAGTGGGAATAACAGCAGCAGCTGTGGAGCTGGGGGTGGGGGCTGATCTTAGCTGCAGCTTCACAGCAGCCCCTCCCCCAACGTGAGAACTCCGAGATCCCGGGTGGGCTGGGAGCTCCTCCCAGAGACATGCCCCCTCCCTGTGCTTGGCGGCCCAGAGCGGTAGGGTGGGGCTGGAGGCCACTGTCTAGTGCCTTGAAGCAGGCCTTCTCCTGCTGGGGTGACAGCCAGGCCCCAGGTGCTCAGGGCACTGGGACTGGGTTTGGCTGTCTGCCCTGCTGGGGGCATGTTTGTAGGGATGTGAGGGGAGTGGGCAGGGCATCCCAAAGCCAGGCCTGCCCCCAGCCCTAATTGGGACTGTGTGTCTGTGTGGGTGGGGCCTGGGTCTGGAGACCCTAGCAGGGACCCCCCCCTCCCCCACACACACACACTTCCTGTTGGAGACCAGGAGAAGATTCAAAGATGAAACAGGCTTTTCAGGTTTGACCCAGCTAGATGCCTGGGCAGTCCCAGGCTGGGTTCTCCCCAGCCTTATGGAGCCAACCCCAGCCCTATACCCCCCAGCCCAAGATTGGGAGGAAGCTGGGGAACCAAGCAACTGACTGGGTCTCAAGGAGTCCCTGGGGCTGAGCCCCCTGCCACCAGATGTCACTCTGTCACTTTTCCTGAGAATGGGGCAGGACAAGTGGGGGGCATAGGAGTCAGGTAGTTCCAAATTGGAGATAGTGAGCTTCAGACATATTCCCAGCTCCTCCAAGCAGCCTCCAGCAGAAGGTAGCAGGGTGGGAGGGGCGCTGTGGCCATCATTCATTGTCCAGAATCAGCCAGCTGACCAGACAAATCTCCACCCTGGAGAACTGCTTTTCTGGGGGGTGGGCTTTGGTTCAGGGGTAATCCCCCAGGCTTCCTTGGACAGTCACTATCTCTGTTACTCCTGTGTGGTCTCAGCCCCTCCCTTACGTCAGCTCCAGTGTCCCACTCTTCTTCTTCTTTTTTTTTTTTTTAAGAGACAGAGTCTCACTTTATCACCCTCAGTAGAGTGCTGTGGCATCACATCTCATAGCAACCTCCAGCTCTTGGACTTAGGCGATTCCCTTGCCTCAGCTTCCCAAGTAGCTGGGACTACAGGAGCCCACCACAACGTCCAGCTATTTTTTTGTTGCAGTTTGGCTGGGGCCAGGTTCGAACCTGTCACCCTCGGTATATGGACCTGCCGCCCTACTCACTGAGCCACAGACACCGACCATCCAGTGCCCCACTTTAGTGTCTATGATGACAGAATCAACTTTCTGCCTAAGAATTGGATTATTTGGCTTCTGCTCATTTTCTGGGTTGGGTGTGTTTGGGGTGATTGATTCCCTTCTCCTTCAGCTGAGGTGCCCTTGGAAGGGTGGGTGGGATGGGGGCCCACAGGGCCTTCAACAGCTTGAGGGCTAGGGACCCATGTGGTCTGCCCCCTCCTTGCAGCCAGGGCCAATGGGTAGGCCAGATGGGGTTGCTGGGCAGACCTGGTCCAAAACTTTGAATTCCCTTAGAGGCTCTGTGACCCTAGCCAGTGACTGGCCTCTCTGAGCCTCAGTTTCTTTATCTGTAAGGTAGACTCAGAGGCCCCCTCTGAGAGTTTATAACAGGTCAATGGGATCAGTTGGGGTCAGGTTTGAGGCAGGTGTGCCTGGCTCTTGCTGCCAGTGGATCCAGGAAGAGGGTTGCTGAGCCTGAGGAAGCCTGGGCACCAGGAAGCATGTGTGTGAGGTCAGCCAGGGACACTTCTGGAGCACTCTGATGGTGACTGGGCTGCTTATGTGCTCTCTGGCCAGCATGTTGATGGCATATGGGACTTTCCCTGGTCTAGCCTGGAGAGGATGCTTTCATTCAATTCTGAGACCCAGCTAGACCCCAGCTAGGGAACAGAAGTGTCCAGATTAAAGGGAAAGTTATACCCAGAATCTGATATAGTCCTTGTTCCCACCCTCTTTCTGACTGTATGGCCTGTATAGGTCCCCTAACCTGAGTCCTGGGTTCCTTGACCCCCAAGTGGGCCTGTTAGCTCCTGTCAGCCCCAGCTGGATCAGGGGCTTTGACTCTGGCTGTCAGTTGCCCTGTGCCAAGTGTTCTACCTGAGCCTGGGTCAGCGCCCCTTTTTCAGGGCTGGCCCCTTTCCTCCCCTGTGTACCATCTTCTTAGGTCCCAGAAGTGTCTTTTTATCACCAGAGGTCCCTGTGTCTCCAGGACCTTGGATGGCCTTCCTCACAGCTAGTCTACAGAAGGAAGCCTCTAGTTCTGTTGTTGCCCTCTGGGTGATATGGGGAGGCAGGGATGCAGCATGTACTCCTAGGACCACCCGTCTAGACAGGTTTCAGACCTATCCTGCTCTACCCTGAACCTTGTTTCTTCCACAGAAAGGCAGAGGGGTCCCTGGGAGGGTGAAGGATGCTTGTGATTTGCAAAGGGCCTGGCAAATCTCATTCTTGGTATGATCCCACTTGGAGATGAGGCACAGAGAAGCCAGGTCATTTTCACTTTGCCACACAGCAGCATGTGGGGCAGGACTGGATTCTAGGCTGCCAGACAGCTGGTAATTTCCCTCTCGGGGGTCCAGGTGGGGCATAAGATTAGGGGTCAAACAGAAGGCTGAGGTTTAGAGAACAAGGTGCAGGTAGAGGTGCTGGAGGAGCCAGGGGACCTGGGACCAAGCTTGGTCGAGTTGAGGACACATCTGGGAAGGTGTCCCAAGGTGAGGTCTGTTGCTTCAGCTGATCTTGGTAGTGGGCAGGCCCCTGGGCAGAGCAGGGCCCAGGCTTGATAATTCTGGCCCTGGGGCTGGCTGTCTACTCTGCGTTAGGTTGTCCCTGCCAGCATCATCCTTTGAGTGTGCTGGACAGGCCTGACATCAGTGGTTGCTGCTCACAACTGAGGGTGCAGCTTCACGCTGGCTGTGGCCACTGTCCAGGCCTAGGCTGGACTTCTCTTGTCACTTCTTAAACTCATCTCCTTTGAAGGGTCCTGTCTCCAGGCTCCCTGGCCCTCTTGTTGCATGTGCTCTGGGTCCTCTCTCACCCCATTCCTCCCTGCAGTTTGGGCTGCCTTCCTGTTCTGCATAGGCCCTGGTTTCCACAAGCAGCTCTTGACTTTCTGTTGTTGACTCAGCTGCCACCAGTAGAGCACTTACTGTGTGCTGGGCACTGCTATGTCCCTGATTTTCAGATGTGAAAACTGAGGCTTTCCTAAGGTTGTAGGTGGTGAAGACAAATGGGATCTGAGTGCAGTGTCCCTTTCCAGCTGTCTTTACTGGCCCCCCTGCATTGGCTCCTGGTGTTCTGGGATGTGCTGACATTTTGTTACCCCCACCAGATTCTGTCACCTCTGTTAGTGTTTATTCTTCAGCACTTCCCACCTAACTTCTGTTTTTTTTTTTTTTTGATACAGAGTCTCACTTTGTCGCCCCTGGTAGAGTGCTGTGATGTCACAGCTCACAGCAATCTCAGACTCTTGGGCTCAAGTGATTGTCTTGCCTTAGCCTCCTGAGTAGCTGGAACTACAGATGCCTGCCACAACACCTGACTATTGTTAGAGGTGGGGTCTCACTCTGGCTCAGGCTGGTGTCAAACCTGTGAGCTCAGGCAGTCCACCCGCCTTGGCCTCCCAGAGTGCTAGGCATGAGCCACTGCACCCAGCCTCCCACATGACTTCTAGATACCCCTGTGGGTGCTATCTGATGTGGCTTGGCCAGGTTTGGCAGCCATGAATGCTGCTAGAGTTGATGCATGCTGTGTGACCCCAGCCAGTCAGGCTCTCCGTGGGCTGTGGTTTTCCCTGCACTGTGGGGTTAGCAGAGGGGAGATGCTGCTGGGATTCCCCTGAGGGGCTGTCTGGAACAAGAGCCCACTGTGTGCCTGGGGAAGGCCTGGACACTGAGCCACTGTTTCTGGTAGGCAATGTGCAGCTCCGTGGCCCAGACTCTTTGTCTAGCCTGGGCCTGCCCCATCCCCTGCTCCTGCTGTGGTGTAGCATCCTCCCCTCCAACCCCCATGCCTTGTGAATCCCACTCACTTGAGGCCATGATGGGGAGCCTGGCACACAGGGGTATGGCAGGCTAGGGTCACACAGCACTGAGGGCAGGGTGGGTGTCCTTTGCTATCTACTGGACCTAGAGCTGTGTGGGGAGGGCATAGGGGTGGTGCCTGCCTCTTGAACTGAACTGTAGTGTTTCTCAGGCCCATCTCAGATGGGGACTGAGGGGATGTCATGCTCCCTGTGTATGCTTATAGCCTCAGCCCTTCTCACCTCCTATCCTGTGCTGTTCCCAGTCCTACCCTCTCACACCACTCAGTCCCTCCTACAAGACCCAATAGAGGACTTAGCTCTCTGAAGAATCCTCTACTACCTCAGAACATGGTGCTGGCCTGTGCTTTGCAGTGATCAGTGTTTACCTAGCAGAGGCTTCAGAGAAAGCCTGTCTTCAGCACTGTGGACCCAGCAATGACAGGACAGAGGATTGCACATGTATGAATGAACTCCCCTGCTGTGCCATGCTATGCCAGATTGGGAATGGGTAGCCAGACTGAGGCTGCAGGTCCTGGGGTGTATGGAAGGCTGGGAGGCTGTATTTGTTGAGGGGCTTGGGATGGGAGGGAGCCAGGTGTGAGGACAGGCCTTGTGGGGAGTGCAGGTGCCATAGGGGTTATGGATAGTATGAGCTGATTGGGTGGTAGAGGTTGTTTGCACTCCTGAGTGAAGGCCCCAGCTGGATATCACTAGAGAGGCTGGGCAGTGGGGAGGCTCCTCATGGGGTATCCTCTGGCACTTGGTGTGGTGACCTCAGTGGTGGCCCTGCGCCTCTGTGGACCCCACAATGACCCATTTTCTAGGCAAGAACACTGAAACTAGCTAAGGCATGTGACTATTGGGTAGCAGGGCCAGAGTGGCTACTTGGGATGGATGGAAGGCAGCATGGCTTCCCCTAGTGAAATGTTGAGGGATCTCCCTCTTGCCTGGTGCTGGCCCCTTGCCCACAAGGCCCCTGGGGCCCACACAGCCTAGAGATCAAAATGTCTAGGGGCAGAGGCCTTCCCCGTGAGTGGGGACAGATGCAGGCTCTGAAACCATGCTAGCTGAGGGCAGTGAGAGGAGTGCAGTGTGGGGCCATGTGATTGGAAAGACCCCATGCCTGGGGGCTTCTCTGAGCTTTGCCTCCAGCTGCTCCCCAGGACCTGAAATGTATGGTCAGCTCAGAGAAGGGGCTGGAATGTGAGGGTAGTCTGGAGAAGGCATTCGGAAGGATACCCTCCTACTTGGCCTATTTCTGGCCCATGTAGGACCAGGAGGAGCTGTGAGCAGTACCTGGAACTGTCTCTGGTCAGTGGAGGGCCACTAGGAGCTATGAGCACTGTTCTAGGACTGTCCCTGGCTAGTATAAGACCATTAATAGCTATGAGCAGTGTCTTGGGCCTGTTCCTCGTATGCTGCCCTGAATATGTGACCTTGAGCAAGGCAAACCTTTTTTTTAGGCCTCAGTTTCCCTTCTTGTATGGTGTGGGTGGGGTTTTCTTTATAGCCCCTTCAGGCAGTTGGGAGGGAGACTCACAAGTGGAAGCCATTTCTGGGGGCATTAGTGGGAGGGTTATGACTCTATAGCTCAGAGTCTATCAGGATCTGAGCTCTTTGAAGGGGCTGAGGAATTTCGGGTTTTCTCCCCAAAATTGCTTCAGAAAGCACCAGTGATCCCCCCACTCTCTGTCCCTGTTGTGCTTCCAATCTTGGACCTCCATCACTTTCCAGATCCTGTTGTCCCATTTGATGAGGGGAGAGGTGCAGAACTATCACCAAGGTGCAAGGGGGGAGAGTCCCAAGGAGGCCAGAACTGTCTCATAGTTACATGGCCAGGCAGTAGTGGCCCAAATCAAATGCTGGCCTCTCTGCTCTGGACTCCTTTGTGTACCCAAGTGGTAGGTTTGGGGTGCACTGCTTCTCATTACACCCCCATCCCCACCCCCTGCAGAGCCCCTCATGGCTGTTTCTGGGCACATGCACCACCTGGTGGTCATTGTGGTGTCTGTGCCATTCCTGGACAGTCATTTGAGTGCAGGAGCCTCCTGCCACTAGGGACCTCTTTGTCCTTCAGTGCAAGTCATGGTTGAGAGGGTGACATCTGGGTCTGGTAGGGGTGCAGATGGGGTAAGCCCCAATCTCACCAGGACCTGGAACTGGCTGCTCATGTGTGAGGCCCTCTGGGGCCCTCTGTAGACCCAGCTGTACTCACTTACTTTCCTCCCTCAAGCCTCTGTTCATGTCACCTCCCAGGGAGGCCTCACTGCCTCCTACCAAGGAACCAGAACTAAGGACTGTAATCTGCTCTTTTCCCTATCATACTTAGCATCTTTTACTGGAGTATATTTACTTGTCAGTTTATTCTCTAGATTGTATGCTCCTAGGGGGTAAGGATTTTGTCTTCTTTCTTCACCAGTCCGTCCCAAGCACCTGGAACAGTACCTTGGTCAAGTAGGTACTAAAAGAGTAGTCTGTGGAGGATATACATGGTCTGAGGATCTCGGATGCGCCCGGCACTGTCTGTGGGGGCAAGTGTGTCAGTGTCTGGGCCTGGTCTTCAGAGTTCTGTCAGTGTTGTTGTTGTTGAAATTCCCCCTCCCCCCCACACCAGGCCTGCCTCGCTCTCCCTGGAACCATGAGTGAGGCCCGCAGAGACAGCACGAGCAGTCTGCAGCGCAAGAAGCCCCCCTGGCTGAAGCTAGACATCCCGGCTGCGGCACCTCCAGCAGCAGAGGAGTCCGGCTTCCTGCAGGTATGCCCTGACCAGCAGGGGCTGGGGGTGCACACTCTCTCCCAGTGCCCTCACCATGACCCTTTTGCCCAGCCCCTGAGGCGCCAGGCTTTCCTGCGGAGTGTGAGCATGCCAGCTGAGGCAGTCCGTGTCCCTTCGCCCCACCCTGAGCCCCGGAGGCCAGTGCTGCAGCGCCAGACATCCATCACACAGACCATTCGCAGGTACTGCACTATCCCAGCCATGCCACAAAGTGGGGTTTGGGGTGGTGGGGACAAAGGCAGGTACACTGGGCTGGGACTGGGGCAGGGGCCCTCCTGTCCAGTGTTTTCCTCAGTCTTAGTTCCTATGCCTCCTGTCTTCCTGCTGTTCTAGGGACTAACTGCTCTCCCTCTACCCCCATCCCAGCACTCACCCTTCATTTCTTCCACCTCCCCAATGCTCTGGCCTCTCAGCAGCCGACAAGTACACTTTGGTTGTGTCCACACTCTGCCCCTCTTGGGTCCCCAGGCCTGCAGGGCCCTCCCTCAGCGCCAGTCTCTCTCTTGGTCCCTGCTCAGGTGCCTCATACAGGTCATGAGTGTGTTGGTGTTTTCTGGAGTATGCATGGCATTTGGCCTCGGGAGCTGCCAGTGTGGTTGACATTCCTTGGGGTGCTTAACAGTGGGTGCTGCCAGTGTTTTGTTTGCATGTCCAGTGCCTGCTGTCTGAATCCTGTTGTGTACTGGGTTGGGTTGCTGCCTGTGCTGAGTTTCCTTGGGCTGAGCTCTCAGCTGCCTGCGTAGACACAGTATCCTCTTCAGTTTGCCTTCAGGCCTTCAGGGATTGGGTGAGGGCCCATATGAAGTGCTTAGCTGGGCAAGGCCTGCTAGCTGCATCCTAGTGGGGATTTGGAGTTGGCTAACTATTGAGCTGGAGGCCAGGGACAGTGCATACTGATCCTCTTAGACCATGATTACCTGGACCCTGGACCCTGGAGTGACAGGAGGCCTGGGGCAGGGCATGCTGCCTAGAGGAGGGCCTTTGAAACCCCTTGTGTGGGAGCAGGGAGATCTGCCTGCCCCTTGCTGAGTCCTTCCTATGCCAGGGGGACAGCTGACTGGTTTGGAGTGAGCAAGGATAGCGACAGTACCCAGAAATGGCAGCGCAAGAGCATCCGTCACTGCAGCCAGCGCTATGGGAAGCTGAAGCCACAAGTCATCCGGGAATTGGACCTGCCTAGCCAGGACAATGTGTCACTGACCAGCACTGAGACACCACCCCCACTGTACGTGGGGCCATGCCAGCTGGGCATGCAGAAGGTATGATGCTGGCTGCTGTCCCTTCAGGCCCCTCATTCTTTTCCCTTGGGCTGGGGCTGGGGTTGGGGACATAGCCTGCCTGAGCAGAGGAGGTTCCTCAGGCAAGGAAGAGTGGTCAGACAGTCCCTGGAAGGCACTTGAGATACTCTCTGGGGAGGAGGATTTTGTGGTGGGGACTGGGTCCTAGGATAGTACCCGGGGCTCAGCTTCTGGATGGGGGAGCACCCCAGTCTGAGCAGCAGTCCACAGACCTTACTACCAGGGAGAAAGACCTCTAGGGACTGAAGGGTGGGAAGGGTACCCACAAGGAGTCAGAGAAGAAGCACTTATGACTGTGCGCAAGGCTTGTGTAGGCCTGGGTATGTGAGGAGCCCCCATGTTGCTGACCCAGCCCTGACCCCAGCATACCCTCCCCTCCACCAGATCATAGACCCCCTAGCCCGTGGCCGGGCCTTCCGGGTGGCAGATGATGCTGTGGATGGCCTGAGTGCCCCGCACACGCCCATCACGCCAGGTGCTGCCTCCCTCTGCTCCTTCTCCAGCTCCCGTTCAGGTTTCAACCGGCTCCCGCGGCGGCGCAAGCGTGAGTCGGTGGCCAAGATGAGCTTCCGGGCAGCAGCAGCATTGGTGAAGGTGGGTGCAGGGCCCAGGGTGGGGGTGGGGCTGGCTCCTGGGCCCTCGCTCAAGTTTTTGCCCCCAGGGCCGCTCAATAAGAGATGGCACCTTGCGCCGGGCCCAGCGCCGAAGCTTTACACCGGCTAGCTTTCTGGAGGAGGACACAGCTGATTTCCCAGATGAGCTGGATACATCCTTCTTTGCCCGGGTAAGAAGTGACCAAGCCATCACCCCTGTCCTCTTCATTTCTGTGTCCACCCTGACCTCACATGTTTGCTCAGGAAGGTATCCTCCACGAGGAGCTGTCCACGTACCCAGATGAAGTGTTCGAGTCCCCATCAGAGGCAGCTCTCAAGGACTGGGAGAAAGCCCCGGAGCAGGCAGACCTCACTGGTGGGGCCCTAGACCGCAGTGAGCTTGAGCGCAGCCACCTGATGCTGTGAGTGTGGGAGGCACATGAGGGTCCAGCAGGAGAGCCTGTGGCCCCTCAGGAGCAACTGGGCAAGGCTGGACATTCACAGTCTGGGAGTGACAGAAAGGGACACTTCATGGACTGGGAATCATAGTCAGGAGGCCCCGTGCTGGGCACGACCCCCACATAACTGCCTACCTGTGGCATTGGATGATAATCCCAGAGCCCAGGGAATGGACAGAATCCAGTGGGGAGCAGCAGGTGACTTAGTAAATACTTGCCAAAGTGGAGAACCAGGATTCTAGTGGGTCCTGGTTCCTTCCTCCTTGCCAAAGCCTGGGAGGGGGCAGGGCTGTTCTTTTTCTGGTGAGGAGGAATCTGACTCAGCAGGCATCTTCCCTGATAGTCCTGGGATGCACAGTGACCGGCAGGTGCCCCAGTTCCTAGGTGTGGGGGAGGAAGGGACGGCAGCAGGTTGGGGATCTGGGACGGAGGTCCATGCGCTGGCTCCCTCCAGGCCCCTGGAGCGTGGCTGGCGGAAGCAGAAGGAAGGCAGTGCAGCAACCTCACAGCCCAAGGTGCGGCTTCGGCAGGAGGTAGTGAGCACCGCGGGGACCCGCCGGGGCCAGCGCATCGCGGTGCCGGTGCGCAAACTTTTCGCCAGAGAGAAGCGGCCGTATGGGCTGGGCATGGTGGGACGGCTCACCAACCGCACCTACCGCAAGCGCATAGACAGCTATGTCAAGCGCCAGATCGAGGACATGGATGACCACAGGTAGGTGTCTTGGGAGTGCAGCCCTGGGCCAACGGTCCTTTGGGTTAGGAGGGAGGCTTCTAGGTGAGGGTGGGGGCCGTGGCTGGCATGCAGCCCCACTGACGCTCCGCCTCGCAGGCCCTTCTTCACCTACTGGCTCACCTTCGTGCACTCGCTGGTCACCATTCTAGCCGTGTGCATCTACGGCATCGCGCCAGTGGGCTTCTCGCAGCACGAGACGGTGGACTCGGTGAGCCCCTGTGCCCTCCCTGGGTCCGAGGTGACGGCAGTTTGGGCTCTGGACCCCCTCTCACCCTGTGGGAAGACAGCCCAAGCTGGTCTGTCTGATCCTGCTCCCAACCTCCCAGGTGCTGCGGAACCGCGGGGTCTATGAGAACGTGAAGTATGTGCAGCAGGAGAACTTCTGGATCGGGCCCAGCTCGGTGAGGGCGTGGCTAGGGGCGCAGCCTGCGGGGCTCTGCCCGGAAGTGTCCGTGTGTGCAGACGGCCTGGGGCTGAAACTGCACATCCCCCTTCACCCACAGGAGGCCCTCATTCATCTGGGCGCCAAGTTTTCACCTTGCATGCGCCAGGACCCGCAGGTACACAGCTTCATCCATGCGGCCCGCGAGCGGGAAAAGCATTCGGCCTGCTGTGTGCGGAACGACAGGTCGGGCTGCGTTCAGACCTCGGAGGAGGAGTGCTCGGTGCGTTTCCCTGCCCCGGCTCCCATCCTGGTCTACACTGTATGTGTTCAGACTTCATAGAGACCCATAAAGGATCCTATAGATCCTTTACTTTTGTCCTTGGCACATTGCAAGGCCCTTCCTGTCACATTCATTCTGGTATCTTCATCCTCCTTCATCTCCATTTCCTCACCCATTAGATAAACCTTTGATCTTTTGATTTGGTCTTTGGATTTGGGTGTACTCATTCAGTATGCATCCTGTTTGTGTGCATACATCTTCAAGTTTACATAATTGGTATTGTTGTTTTCCCCACTACACAGTTTTTTGAAAGATTGATCATCCAAGTTTTTATCATATTTTATATGCAGGTGCCATAGTTTATACCAGTTCCCTGATTTAGGGCACAAAGTTGTTTCTAATTTTAAGTAAGTTAGTAGTAATTATGGAGTTGAACTCTTCCTAACAGAATCTATTCCAACATGCACATGCATTTCAGGAGTGTAAATTCCAGAGTTGAGCTGCAGAGTCAGAGAGAATTTCAGTGGGTTTGCCTTTGACTCCTGACTCCCTGAGCCCCCACATTGTCCTGGCTGAACTAGGCAAGTAGGTTCTGACCAGGGGCTGACCCTGTGTCCCCTTCACAGTCCACCCTGGCAGTGTGGGTGAAGTGGCCCATCCATCCTAGTGCCCCAGACTTTGCAGGCCAAAAGAGACAGTTTGGCTCTGTCTGCCACCAGGATCCCAGGTCAGTCCTGCTAGCTGCTTTCCTCTCTGCTTTTGTCCACGCTTTCCTGGAGGGTGTGACGGAGGGGTGTCGAGTTGAGTGGAAGGATACCAATGTTAGGACTCAAAGCAGGGTCTGACCTACACACTCGGCTTATGCAGGGTGTGTGATGAACCCTCCTCTGAAGATCCCCACGAGTGGCCAGAAGACATCACCAAGTGGCCAGTAAGCTGGGGTGGGGGGTTGTTGGTGAGTCACCTTTGTCTGTGGGGGAGGAAGTGACACCCACCCATTAGGTAATGCCAGAGACTCCCACATTTTCAGATGCTGTGCCCCTGGCCTTTGCACAGCCTGTCCATCACCCATAGCCTGCCCCTCTGAGCAAGTAGGCTAGGTGAAGCACTTGGGAGTTCTGCTGATACTATTCCAGTTTGACTGATGGCCCAGCTAAGGGTTAGGATAGCCTGATTGAAGTCAAGGAAGGCCTGTTTTTTGCTTCATGAGCTGGTCCATCTTTGCCTTAGCTCCAAACATGGTGGAGGGTGGGAAGAGGTCCTCACCCATCTCACCCCTATCTGTGACCTAGATCTGCACCAAAAACAGTGCTGGAAACCACACCAACCATCCCCACATGGACTGTGTCATAACAGGCCGGCCCTGCTGCATTGGCACCAAGGGCAGGTAGGTTGCAGCATTGTCCTAGGCTCATGCCCTTCTCCCTCACCAAGTCCTGAAATAACCTGATATATTGAGACATGTGGGGTGAAAAAGGGTCTGGACTTATTCAAGGCAAACAAAGATGGGTGGGTAGGTTGAAGCAGTAGTCCTCTGCAAAGTGGCACCCTCCAAACTCTAGCCTGACCTTCCAGGTGTGAGATCACCTCCCGGGAATACTGTGACTTCATGAGGGGCTACTTCCATGAGGAGGCCACACTCTGCTCTCAGGTAGGCCTCCAGGGTGAGGGTGTACCCCTTTTCCCAGCTACTGTGCGTGCTGATAGGCTGCTCCCACAGGTGCACTGCATGGATGATGTGTGTGGGCTCCTGCCTTTCCTCAACCCGGAGGTGCCTGACCAATTCTACCGCCTGTGGCTGTCCCTTTTCCTGCACGCTGGGCAAGTGACACTGTGGGCAAGGTGGTGGGGTCTCAGGGACCCCAGGAGTGGCTGGTTGGGAGTGGTACAGAGGTCCCCTTCCCTGCTGAGTGCCTCCCCCCAATTCCCCACAGGATCCTGCACTGCCTGGTGTCCGTTTGCTTCCAGATGACTGTCCTGCGGGACCTGGAGAAGCTGGCAGGCTGGCACCGAATAGCCATCATCTATCTGCTGAGTGGTGTCACTGGCAACCTGGCCAGTGCCATTTTCTTGCCATACCGGGCGGAGGTAAGGCTGTCCTTTGGGGTGGGAAGCCTCCCACATGCTCTGGTAGTCTGGGTCTCCACAGCGCCCAGCCTGTGAGCATCTCCATGTGGCTCCTCCATCCTGATGTGCTACTCTTGGCCATGGGAGGTGGGATGAAAAGATGAGGCCCTGGTTCAGGGGGCCCACTCAGCCCCACTGGCTCACAGCTACCTCCACTGCCCCCCAGGTGGGCCCAGCAGGCTCGCAGTTTGGCATCCTGGCCTGCCTCTTTGTGGAGCTCTTTCAGAGTTGGCAGATCCTGGCGCGGCCCTGGCGTGCCTTCTTCAAGCTCCTCGCCGTGGTGCTCTTCCTCTTCACCTTTGGGCTGCTGCCCTGGATTGACAACTTTGCTCACATCTCGGGCTTCATCAGTGGCCTCTTCCTCTCCTTTGCCTTCCTGCCCTACATTAGCTTTGGCAAGTTTGACCTGTACCGTAAGCGCTGCCAGATCATCATCTTTCAGGTGGTCTTTCTGGGACTCCTAGCTGGACTGGTGGTCCTCTTCTACTTCTATCCTGTCCGCTGTGAGTGGTGTGAGTTCCTCACCTGCATCCCCTTCACTGACAAGTTCTGTGAGAAGTATGAACTGGATGCTCAGCTCCATTGAGCTGGCTGCCAGCATGGGTGGCCATGCACTCCAACAGGCCAGAGTCAGATGGGCATGACCACCCTTGGCCTCATAGACCTGTGGGACTTGCCAGTTGCCTGAACACAGACCCTTTGTGCCTTGTTCACATCTGTTGAACCCTTCATACCGCTGGGCATTTTTTATGCTAGTTCCTGTGATAACCTTCTAGTAACTAGTCTCTTGACGACCACCTCAAGTGGCCAATAAATGGACTGGGAGCGTTTTAGCTGCCACTAACTTGACCAGGTCTTCTTCCTCCTTCCACCTTGTATCTGGCTGGTGCTATAGAGGGAGGCCAGGGGAGGTTCCTGGCCTGACTCAGTGTCAGGCACAGGCATGGGGTCTTCCACCCCCCAGTGAAATCCCTCAGTCAGAGGTGCACCTTGCTCCCCATTCCTTACCAATGCTGGGGGAAGGCCTGAAGGACATGCTGTCATGTACCTCTCCAACTGGGAAGTACTCCCCTCACCCCAGCACTCCAGTTTCCATCCTGTGCTACATCCCTTTCACTGAACTTGAAGGCACTGCTGTAGGTGAACCCTGTGGGCTGAGGCTAGAGTACCCACCATGGCTGTGCCACACCATCATTCCCACTGTGGCTCTGGGATGCATGCCCTTGTTTCCCCACAAGGAGAAAAAGAAAGACAGCTGCTCTGCTAGTGTTTCCTCCATGCTGTGGAGATCATGGTAACAGAATCATGTGATTGGGGGAGTGGTATGGCCACAGCGCAGAGTGACACACCTGGACTTTAGAATATACCTGCATCAGTTATCTCCTCTTCCCACCATGATAGGGAGGCCTAGTCTCTCCTACACAGGGTACTGTGGCTTTTTGACTTTTCAGACTAAGAAGCAAACAGATTTATTCTGTACACAGAGCCAGGCCCACAGTCTGTGGGATTGGCTGTGTGGTAGGGTACTTGGGCCCAAGGAGAGGTCAGGCTTAGGCCAGATAGACAGGAGGGGAGTGCTGGCTCATCCTGTCCTAGTCCTCAGGGCTGCAGGGTTCATGCTGACAATCCCAGGTGGCCACACCTGGACTGAGGTCCCTCAACATCCTTTCTGTGAAAGAGGGACAACTTGAGAGCATCATCCTTCTGAAAAAAGCTCGACCACCAGTGTGTAGAGTTGTCCTTATCTGGAGGTTCACTTTTGCCTCAGCTTTTTGATGAAGGAAACCTCATCCCGATTCCGGATACCATAACTGGAAGGAAAGGAAAGGAAAGGAAAGGAAAGGAAAGGAAAGGAAAGGAAAGGTGTAAGTGTCTGACCTATAGAAGTGGACATTTGTGACTCCCCACCAGAGGCTTGTGAAGGACTAAGAATTTGAAACACCAGGAGACTTGAGTGTGACACCCAGGAGGTGGTAGGGGACACTCTCCCATAGACCCATTGTAACAGCAGGGCAGCCTTTCACTCCGTGTCCATTCTCATTTCCCTTCTCCTGGCACTGTGCAGCTCTGAGCTGCTGCTGGTGAGAAACAGCAGGGCCCCTCCAACTGTACCTCTGCCTGCCATTCTTCTAGTGGGGAGAGCTCCAAAGAAGCTCCTTGTAGGAAGACATCATCTCCTGGGAGGGGGCTGCCCTACTCTGGCAGAGCATGAGGGCCTACAGGACAACAGACCAGATGTCCTCCTACAGCTAAAGATGTGGCCTGCACTTACTCTCGGAGCTTCTTCCTGTCTTCTGTGAGCTTCTCTCCTGCAGAGGTCAGATGGTATGTCCTCCACACATAAGACCTGCAAGAAGGGGGCTCAGATAAATTTTATGCCCTGAGCAGGGTAAATTGAGTGGCTGTGCATGACAGGGGCTCAAGGCATCAGCCCAATGGGACGTCAGGCAGGTGTAAGGAGGCACTATTCTCCAAGGGCTGCAGTCCAAACACACTTCACTAATAAAATAGGTGGCACTGTGAAGACTCAGCTAATGTGACACTTCATCCAAAAGGAGAGTGAGGGCTGGAAGCATGTAGGTGAGGAGGGACATGCTCTTCCACTCACCAGCTAATGTGCTGAACACCCCCTTCACGCTCCTGCTTGAGCTGGACATATCTCTGGATGGCCTTCTTCAGGTCCAGGACCGTGGCATTCTGCACCACAACCACAGCTGCAACCATGGACGCAAAGGGGAGAAAAGCCATGGTGGGAACCTACAGCCAAAGCCTCAGATGGCAGAAGGGTAATCCAGAAGCTCTACTGAGCTCTGAACTGTGGGCAGGGCACTGCCGGCATGAGTTTCTGCTAATTAGTGCAGTTAACACTGTGCCCCCATGAAAGCTCAGACCGTAAGGCCTGAAGGGAGAGGGCAGCACTTACGCATCACTTCTCCATCCATCTTGCATACTCGGACTGTCATTGCTTGGCCATATTCTAGTGCTATTTGGGAATTGACCTCTTCCAAAGTAACCTAGAAAAGACCAAGAGTGGAAACAGGAACCCTGGCTTTCTTTACTACCTCAAACAACAACAAAGAAAAACAAGCTGACAGAAAGTGGTGCTTCCTATCTTAGGGTTTCCCACTTCTTCAACACCCTGAACTCAAGTGCCACCCCCATTTTTATGTGCAAAATTTACCAAAAAACAATAATGGTAATACTTTAACATAACAGTTAAGAAGTATAAGTTAATTTTAACCACGCATGATAGGCAAAATATTAAAAAAATTAATTAAAAAGTGTTAAACCGGGTGGCACCTGTGGCTCAAAGGAGTAGGGCACTGGCCCCATATGCCAGAGGTGGTGGGTTCAAACCCAGCCCTGGCCAAAAACTGCAAAAAAAAAAAAAAAAAAAAAAGTGTTGAACTAAAGCAGACTGATGCTTGAGGCAAATGGAAAAAGCAGTAATACTGATCTTGTCTTCATTTAAAATTTGCTTACCTTTTAGACTTTAGATCGTTTTTGAATAAATTTTGGCTTTTCAAAATATTACCATTAAAATGTCATTTATCCCGACTAGTAAGTTTTCTAGTGTCCCTTTAAATTCCGCGCCCTAGGCAAGAGCCTCGCTGGCCTCAGGCGGCCCAGCTTAAGACCGCGTTTATGCCCAGAGAAACATTCATCAGGTTCCCGGACCACAGCCCCTCCTCAGCACCCACATGGCCATTCTGGTCCGGACGCGGATCAGACCCGCACGGCCCTCTGCCCTGGCAGCCCACGCCCCGCCTTTCCTGCCAGCGCGCACTTGGATTGGTAGATCGCAGAGTAGCGGGTCCTGCACCACCATGGCGAGACCCTCCTGGAACATGTCCACAGCCTCGGAGTGCGGCAGCGCCTCCTCTTCGTCCTCATCGTCCTCCGGCGTCTCAGGCTGACCAGTATCCTCTTCTCCCTCTAAGGCCGCCAGTCTGCCGCTGTTCTCTGTAAGTGCAGTCAGTTCGCGTTAGAGAGGCGTAGTGCGCACGCGCGGGAGCTGCGGCCCGCCCCAGCGAGGCAGCCCAGCCATTCGTGGGTTGGGGCGGGGCGTCTGTTGTGACCAATGAGAATTGCGAGACGGCCCGCCGCAGCGTCCATTGGGAAGGCAAAATCGGCAAGTCTATTGGTGGGCCGAAGGTCGGGGCGGCTGCCAGGATCAATGTGAGCTGGAGGCGGGCGGTAGGTCGGCGCAAAGAGGCCCCGGAATTATCCGGGAGCTGAATCCTGAGGGGTGTAGAGGCGATGCTGCTGTTCTGCCCGGGCTGCGGGAATGGGCTGATCGTGGAGGAGGGACAGCGTTGCTACCGCTTCGCCTGCAACACCTGCCCCTACGTGCACAACATCACCCGCAAGGTGGGATCCGGGGGCCGGCGCAGGGCCGCGGATGCCTCTCGCAGGCTTCACGCTTCATCACAGCGCCAGCCCAGCGTCGGCCTCTCTTGGCTCTTTTCGGACACGCCCTGCCCGTTGGCTTCTGATCTTGTGGTCTGCCTGCGAGTGCACCCAGAGTTCGCCGTTTCTCATCCCCCGGGGCAGCCACCCTGGCTGGGCCGCTGCCTCCACCTCGGGGCCACTACAGTAGCTTCCTGCCCCACTCTCGCTCCCTTCGCTATATTCAAACAGTGGCCAGAGTGATTCTGCTACAGCCCAATCAGATAATGTCCGTCATTTCTCGGCGCACTCAGTAAAAGCCAAGCCTAAGTTCTGCTAGGTTCTGTCACTGACCCCTCCCCAACTTGTTTTGATTTTTAGGTCCTAATTACCCTCTTGCTCTTCTGTCCCAGTAACACCCACCTCTTGGAGGCTCTCCCGTCGTTCACGCGGCACTAACAGGGCTAGCACGTAACTTTATTCTGTTTACTCTTCTAGATGCTGCCTTACTGTTAATCTTGTCTTAGAAGATTATTCTACTTTAAATGTTAGCCCCTCCCTTCAATTCATCCTTCCCTGTATTAAATTTTTCGAAAGACTCATTACTTGCTAATATATTACATAATTTATTTACGGCTTTGTTTAGTAATACTAGGACATAAGCCCTAAGAGGGCAGGAATTTTTCTCTTTTCTTCCCTTATGTGTTCTAGCCTAGAATGAAGTCTGGAATACATCGTGTACTCAGTGAGTGGATGATTCATTCTTAGCTACAGCTCGTTATTTTTCCTTGATGATACATCTTTAATTTTTAGAACACCTTTGCTTATTAGAAGTTAGGGCACACTACCTCATTCTTAGTGTTTTCATACTACTAGACCTTACAGCTGTGTTGTGGAAGTTTAGAGTCTGAAACTACAGGAAGAGTGAACTCTTAAGTAAACCTGAAGCTTTAGGGACATCTGATGGGACTTGGGAAGTAAACTAAGTGTGACCTGCTTTGAAAGCTTTCTGCCTGGAGTGACTAGGACACTCAACTAAATGGTATTGGTTGGCTTCAATTGTGTTCAGTTCTTTCATCATGGGTTATCAAGTTTCTTAGAGGTATGGAAGAAGAAGAGAGTCACACGTAAGCTGTTTTTCTCTCCCCCTATTCTGGTGCTTTCTGTAGTCTTTCTTTTTCTTCGAGTCAGGCTCTTGCTGGTGCCATAACCTTGGCCTCTTGGGCTCAAGTAGTCCTCCCACATCACCCTCTTTAGTGGCTAGGACTATAGGTGGGCATTACTGTACCCTGCTTTTTGTTTTTTTGGCAGTTTTTGGCCGGGGCTGGGTTTGAACCCGCCACAGGCACCGCCTCCCTGCTATTTTTTTATTATTCGGTAGAAACAGGATATTGCTGTGTTGCTCAGGCTGGTCTCAAACCCTTGGCCTCAAGTGCCCCTCCAGCCTCAGCCTCACAAAGTGCTGAGATACTGGCATGATTTTCCAATCTTTGCAGAGATCTCTGACAGCTGAATCTCCCTGTTCTGCATGGAGGATATCCCAGTCACATATCCTCTAAATTCTAGTGGAGCCTGCTCCTCTCTATGAACAGGAACCTTCTTTTCATTTGGTATCCTTCCATTTTTGTTGAAGGAAAGAAGTCCAGGAGCCACTTGAAGACAGTTGTAGTTTGGTGGCCTCAGTTTGTACCATTCACTTATTTGTAGTCTGAAGGCTTTTTTTTTTTTTTTTTTTTAATTTATTTTTTATTTTTACTTTTTGAAGGCTTGTTTTCTATTTGTTAGGTGACAAATCGGAAGTATCCAAAGCTGAAAGAAGTGGATGATGTACTTGGAGGAGCAGCTGCCTGGGAGAATGTTGACTCTACTGCAGGTAAGAAGGAGAGCCTTTTCCATTACTGAGCTGTGGATAATTGTGAGACTGCTGACCATGTGACTTCATGTCAGGGTCTATGATGTGTTTATGTAACCTCTAGAAATAGAAAATGTTTCTTCTTTAGTAAATATCATTTGTATTTGTTGTTATTTAATAATTTGTTACACAAAAAATATTGGGATAAGCCTTGGATTCATACAGGCCTGGGTTAGATTCTAGGGGCAGATTCTTAATTGTTGTAGGATCTTGATTAGGTCTCTTGACCTATCTGGGCTATCCATGTTCTTAGGTCATAAGAGCATGAAGTGCTTGGTGTATAAGAGGCACTTAATAGTTGGGAGCTCTGATGATGGCAACAATGACTAGACTAATACAGCGTGGCCATAAAGTTTACATTGCACATGAACTTTATGGCCACCCGATATATTATAAGATATGACTGGTATCAAAAGGGGGAAGAGCTGACTGATGATTATTAATATCTTTTTCTCTCTATAGACGGACATTCAAATCTGCTATGTTAATAAGTTAGATTGGCAGAATTTGTCATTAAAAGATGGATTAGGTATCTAATGTTAGAAATAGAGTTTAGGATGGCACCTGTGGCTCAGGGGGTAGGGCGCTGGCCCCATATACCGAGGGTGGTGGGCTTGAACCCGGCCCTAGCCCAACTACAGCAAAAAAATAGCCAGGCATTGTGGCAGGTGCCTGTAGTCCCAGCAACTTGGGAGGCTGAGGCAAGAGAATCGCCTAAGCCCAGGAGTTGGAGGTTGCTGTGAGTTGTTACGTCACAGCACTCTACCAAAGGTGATAAAAGAGACTGTTTCAGAAAAAAGAAATAGAGCTTAAAGGGCTGGGTGTAGTGGCTCATGCCTGTAAATCCTGGATACTTCCAATTTGTCACCTAACAAATAAAAAACAAGCCTTCAGAGTACAAGTAAGTGAATGGTACAAACTGAGGCCACCAAACTACAACTGCCTTTTCTCACAAGTTGGAGACCAGCTTGAGCCAGAGTGAGACCTCATCTCTAAAAATAGCTGGGCGTTGTGGTAGGTACCTATAGTCTCAGCTACTGGGGAGGCTGAAGCAAGAGAATCACTTATGCCCAGGAATTAGAGGTTGCTGTGAGCTGTGATGCATGGCACTCTACCAAGGGTGACAGAGAAAGAGGACTCTGTCTAAAAAAAAAAAAACAACAAAAAAGAAATAGAGTTTAGGAAGTTACTCTGGATGTAAACATATGCCTTGGGGCATTTTGAAAAGGTATGGAGTATATGGGAAGATGTTAATAAGAGCAGCCTGAGGAACTATTGCCAGAATAGCTTCCTGGACACAGCCAATCATTGGGAAGATGAGAGAGAGCATGTGTCCACAGCCCAGGGGAAGGTAATACACTTATTAGGGGAGTCTACATGGTGTATAATACACACAGCAGCCATAAGTCACTGGTGTATTCTATTTGTGCTGCTCTAACAGAATACCACCTTCTGGGTAATTATAAAGAACAATTCTGGAGGCTGGGAAGTCCAAAATTAAGGTTCCAGCAGGTTTGGTGTCTGGTGAGGGTCTGAGTGCAAAGTGTGGTATTGGAATGCAGAGAGCTGAGACAGCCCTGGGCAGCCCTGAGGTCCCATGGGTGTCCTGAGCCCTTCCCTTCAAACCATTCTGCCCCCAAAGCCCTAGCACTTTGGGCCTATGATGGATGTGGAAGCCTCCCACCCCTCCCTCAAGATCTCCAAAATGCCTGGAGGTGGGTATCATTCTTCCACTGTCTTGGTGAATAACATCTGGCTTCCTTTTATCCATACCGATCTTATTAAATACCCATTTGACCATACCTGTGGCTTTCTTTCTTAAACACACTTTTTATTCTCTTTATAGCCAGGCTGAGAATTTTTCAAATCTTTACATTTTACTTTCCATTTAATTATAAATTCTGGCTTTAAATGGTTTCTCTTCTCTAATTTTACTCTAAGCAGCTACTAGATTCCATGCAGCATCCTGAGCATTTTGTTGCTTGAACATTTCTTCTGTCAGATGTCCTAGTTCTTTGCTTTAGAACTTTGTAGAAGTTCTGCCTTCTATAAAGTCCTAAGATACAGACATAATTCAGGCAAGTTCTTTGCTGCTTTGTAATAGGAATGGCCTTTCCCCCAGTTTCCAATAAGATGTTTCTTACTGTTGTCTGAGACCTCATCAGAATAGTCTTTACTGCCCATATATATATATATATTTTTTTTTTTTTTTAAGAGACAGAGTCATGGTAGAGTGCTGTGGTGTCACAGCTCACAGCAACCTCTAGCTCTTGGGCTTAGGCGATTCTCTTGCCTCAGCCTCCCCAGTAGCTGGGACTACAGGCGCCCACCACAACACCTGGCTATTTTTTTGTTGGAGTTTGGCCAGGGCCAGGCTCGAACCCACCACCCTCGGTATATGGGGCTGGTGCCCTACCCACTGAGCCACAGGTGCCCTACCCTGCCTGTATTTTTAACTAACATTCTGTTCAGAGTCACTTATGGAATCTCTAAGAAGAACCGGACTTTCCTTATAGCTCTTCTCTTCTTTTGAATATACCCAGAGTCACCCTTAATGCTCTGTTCATGGCACACAGGCATTTTCCAGGGTGTTACTTCAAAACTGTTTCATTCTCTACCCATTACCCAGTCTGCATTTTATAACAGCAGCTCCAAGTCAGCTGTATTATGTCTAATCAACTAGATTTGAGAAAACAGTAGTGCCCAGGGAGGGAGGAGTGTTTTCAAGGTCATAGGTCCCTTGCTTCCCTTAGTGCTAGAGTGTAGTGGGACCAATGCCACTGTTTTTAGGGCTACCCTTGGCAGGGGACCAGATGAGCAAGTAGGGTTTTGACCATTTTTAACGGTATTAGTAATAACAGGTGTCTTTGTCATAAATATCACTTTTGCATAAAGTGGATCACTTGTTGGTTTTTCTTGTTGCCAGAGCCGTGTCCCAAATGTGAACATCCTCGTGCTTACTTCATGCAGCTTCAGACCCGCTCTGCAGACGAGCCAATGACCACCTTCTACAAGTGCTGCAATGCTCAGTGTGGACACCGCTGGAGGGACTAGGGCCAGGGTGGCCCAGCTGCCTGAGGGTCTGCTCACCCTGTCCCTCAGGGTGCATTCCCAGCTGGGAGTATGAATTGTGTGTCCTGAGGGTCTTCAGTGGTCTGACAGAAAACTAACCCTTTTGAGTGTCAAGAAAAGTAGCCTATTTGCCCATTAGAGTGAATGGATGAAGTTATTAATGTCCAGGGAGTTTTCTTGTGTGGAGAAGACTGATAACTAAGTATTCTCTGTTTAAGGTTCTGTTTAGTCATCTTTTACATTTATTGGGCAGTTGACATTCCCTTACCACCAACCAATGCTGATTGGTCGTTAAATATTGTTAAATATTTATAATGTTTGTACAACTTAGTACATTAAATGTCTCTAAATATTTAATTGTTAATTATAAACTTACTTAATCAGGATTTATTCTGATTGTTCATTAAAATGGAAAGTCTAATATTGTCTTCTTGGTGTTTTAAATACCTTAAGGGATAGACAGCAAACTTCATATCACAGTGATCCCCAAATTGACTATCATGCTTAGGTTTAGTAAGTTTATAATGCTAAAGCATGGATTTTAATTTCTTTCTTTCTTTCTTTCTTTCTTTCTTTCTTTCTTTCTTTCTTTCTTTCTTTCTTTCATCATAGCTGTGTACATTAATATGATCGTGGGGCACCGTACACTTGGATTTTAATTTCTTTCTTTCTTTTTTTTTTTTTGGAGACAGAGTCTCACTTTGTTGCCCCCAGTAGAGTGCTATGGTGTCACAGCTCACAGCAACCTCAAACTCTTGGGCTCAAGTAATTCTCTTGTCTCAGCCTCCCCAAGTAGTTGGGACTATAGGCATTTGCCACAATGCCTGGCTATTTTAAGAGACAGGATCTTGTTCTTGCTCAGGCTGGTCTCAAACCAGTGAGCTCAGAGCAGTCCACCTGCCTTGCCCTCCCAGAGTGCTAGGATTACAGGTGTGAGCTACCACACCCAGCCCTTCAATTTCTTCATTATTTTTATTCTTATTCCTTCTTTCTTTTTTTTTTTTTTTCTTCTTTAATAAGAAAAGGAGGGTTTATTGACTATAAATATAAAATGTTGGGCTTCAAGGCAGCTGCCTATTTCCTAAAATGTCAGGATTTTAGGTGGCTGCCTGGGTCCTTGGTTCTTGAAGTGCTCTTGGTTGGAAAATGATTAGATACCCCAAAGTAAGGCAAGCATGAAACAAAGTTTATTTTATTTATTTATTTATTTATTTATTTTGAGACAGAATCTTACCACGTTGCCCTTGGTAGAGTGCTCTGGCATTACAGCTCACAGCAACCTCAAATTCTTGGGCTTAAGTGATTCTCTTGCCTCAGTCCCAAGCAGCTGGAACTACAGGCGCCCACCACAATGCCTGGCTATTTTTTTTTGTTGCAGTTTGTCATTGTTATTTAGCAGGACCCAGACAAGTTGGAACCACCATCCCTACCCCCTCCTTCCCCTTGTGGCCAGCTTCCTAACTGCTGAGCTACTGGCGCTGAGCCGAAACAAAGTTTATTGAGAAAGATTTGCAGAGTAAGAGCAAGATACAGGCTTATAGAGCAAGATATGTCCACTCTAGACAGTAAGAGGACCCCATTGTTAGGACAAGTAATGAGGCCCCTTATTTCATTTATTAAACTTTCCCTGATTTGTTTCTTAGGGTTACATGAAATGTGTTAGATGCGATGTTTTTATTTTTCTTTTTAAATTTTATTTATTAATTTTTTAGAGACAGAGTCTCACTCTGTCATCCTGGGTAGAGTGCTGTGGCATCACAGCTCACAGCAACCTCCAGTTCTTGGGCTTAGGTGATTCTCTTGTCTCAGCCACTCGAATAGCTGGGACTACAGGAACCCGCCACAATGCCTGGCTATTTTTTTTTGTTTGCAGTTAGGCCGGGGCTGGGTTTGAACCCGCCACCCTCAGTATGTGAGGTTGGCACCCTACTCACTGAGCGACAGACACCGCCCAAGATGCTGTATTTTTATTTTTATTTATTTATTTTTTTATTCTTAAACTTTTTATGTCATTTTTTAAAACAACAATAAGAAGAAGAAGAAGGGGGAAAGGGGAAGGAAAGGAGGATGAGGGGGAGGAAGAGGAGAGGAAGGAAGAGGAAGCTGCTCATGGTGGCTGGAGCCTGTAATCCTAGTGCTCTGGGAGGCTGAGGCAGAGGGATCACTTGAGCCCAGGAGTTTGAGTCTGCGCTGAACTATGATCAGGCCACTACACTTCAGCCTGGGCAGCAGAGTGAGAGTCTGTCTGGTTGCCGGCGTGATTAGGTTGATCGAACACACGCAGCCACTTGCTAGTTTTCCACTGTTTTTGTCCTCCTCCTGGGGTCCAGAAGTCCCATGCTGGCTCCCTGTATTCTCAAAGGGATGATCATAGGCAGATCCCACCAGCCAGAGATGCCTGGAGTCTTGTCTCCCCAGACTCGCTGTACCCAGTTGAAGGGCAGCTGTTACTCGGCCGCCATCTTTAATCCAATCCTGATGCTGTATTTTTAAACTTTATACTTTCTGTGCTTATCTTTCCACTAAAGTATCTTTCAGATATACTTTATACTTTCTGTGTTAATCTTTCGACTTGGAAAAGAAAAAGGACATCTCAGACTAGCTGGAAGTAGTATCAGATTCTAGGTTCTTGATAGGTTGATTCTATTTTTTTTTTTTTTCCAAAAAAGTCATAGTTCATAGTAACCTGGGTAGAGTGCCATGGAGTCATAGTTCATAGTAACCTTGAACTTTTGGATTCAAGAGATCCTCTTGCCTGAGCCTCCCAGAGTAGCTAGGACTATAGGTGCCTGCCCCAATGCCCACTGGCTTTTTCTAGTCTTAGTAGAAATGGGATCTCACTCTTACTCAGGCTGGTCTTAAAATCCTGAGCTCAGGCGATTCACCTGCCTCAGCCTCCCAAAATACTAGGTTTTTTGTTTTTTTTTTTTTGAGACAGTCTCACTTTGTCGTCCTGGTAGAGTGCTGTGGTGTCATAACCCAGAGCAATCTCAAACTCTCAGACTTAAGGGATTCTCTTGCCTTAGCCTCCCAAGTAGCTGGGATTACAGGCACCTACCACAATACCCAGCTATTTTTAGAGAGAAGGTCTCACTCTGGCTCTGGCAATTTACCTGCCTTGACCTCCCAGAATGCTAGGATTATAGGTGTGTGCCACCGTGCCCAGCCCCTGAGTGCTGGGTTTATAGGTGTGAGCCACTGTGCACCCAGCTGATAAACTGATTCTTACTCAGAGCCATCAACTTTTAATTGTTTTTTAAATCTCTCCTTTTTTTTGTGAGACAGGGTCTTCCTCTGTTGCCCAGTTTGGGTTTCAGTATTGTGATTATAGCTCACTGCTGCCTTGAACACCTAGGCTTAGGCTCAAGCAGTCGTGCCTCAGCCTAATTTAAGGCTGAGCACGGTGCCTCATGCCTATAATCCTAGTACTCGGGGAGGCTGAGGGACATGGGTTGTTTGAGCTCAGGAATTAAAGACCTGCCTGAGCAAGAACAAGATCCAATCTCTAAAAATAGCCGGGTGTTGTGGTGGGTGCCTGTAGTCCCAGATACTCAGGAGGCGAAGCAAGAGGATCACTTGAGCCCAAGAGTTTGAGGTTACTGTGAGCTATGGGGCCATGGCATTCTACTGAAGCTGATAAAGTGAAAAAAAAAAAAAAATTATTAATTCATTTATTTTTGATTGATTTTTTTTTTTTTTTTTTGGAGACAGAGTCTTACTTTGTTGCCCTCTGTAGAGTGATGTAGTGTTATAGCTCACAGCAACTTCAAACTCTTGGGCTTAAGTCCCAAGTAGCTGGGACTGCAGGGTCCCATGACAACACCTAGCAATTTTTAGAGACGGGGTCTCGCTTTTGTTCAGGATGGTCTCAAACATCTGAGCTCAGGGCAATCCATCCAACTTGACTTCTCAGATTATAGACGTAAGCCACTGTGCCCGGCCTATTTATTTTTGAGACATTTTCACTTTTTGTCCCTGGTGGAGTGCTGTGGCATTATAGCTCCTGGCAACCTTGAACTCTTAGGCTCAAACGATCCTCTTGCCTCTGTCTCCCAATTAGCTGGGACTACAGGCACCCTCTGCAATGCCTGTTTTTATTTTATTATTATTTTTTTGAGACAGAGTCTCCTTATATCCTCCTTGGTAGAGTGTGATGGAGTCAGAGCTCACAGCAACCTCAAACTCTTTGGTATAAGTGATTTTCTTGCCTCAGCCTCCCAAGTAGCTGGGATACAGGTACCCACCACAACGTCTGGCTATTTTTGTTGTTGCAGTTGTCATTGTTGTTTAGCTGGCCAGGGCCGCGTTCAAACCCGCCACCCTCGGTGTATGTGGCTGGCACTGTAGCCATTGTGCTACGGGTGCTGAGCCCTGACTTTATTTTAGAGATGGAGTCTTGCTCTTGCTCAGGCTGGTCTCGAACTTGTGAGCTCAGGCAATCCTCAGCCTCCCAGCATGCTGGGATTACAGGCGTGAGCCACTGTGTCCAAAACCCCCCCCCCCCATAATAAATTATTATTTTATTTATAATAATAATAATTATTATTTTTTGAAATAGCGTCTCACTTTGTTGCCCTTGGTAGAGTGCTGTGGCATCATCGCTCACAGCAACCTCAGACTCTTGGGCTCAAGCAATTCCCTTGCCTCAGCCGCCCGAGTAGCTGGGACTACAGGCGCTCGCCGCAACACCCAGCTATTTTTTAGAGGCAGTCTTACTCTTGCTCAGGCTGGTCTCAAACCTGTGACCTCAGGCAATCCACCTGCCTCAGCCTCCCAGAGTGCTAGGATTACAGGCATGAACCACTGTGTCCCGTCTCCAAGTTATTTTTGTAGAGACAGGGTCTCATTGTGTTGTCTCGGCTGGTCTTGAATTAGCCTGACATGATCCATCCCCTAACTTTTCAAAGTGTTGGGATTACAGGTGTAAGCTATCATACCCAGCCTCCAAATCTCTCTCTTTTTTTTTTTTTTTGAGACAGAGCCTCAAGCTATCGCCCTGAGTAGAGTACAGTGGCATCACAGCTCATAGCAACCTCTAATTCCTGAGCTCAAATGATTCTCCTACCTCTGCCTCCCACGTAGATGGGACTACAGGCGCCTACCACAAGGCCAGGCCATTTTTTTTTTGGTTGCAGTCATCATTGTTGTTTGGTGGACCCAGGCTGGATTCAAACCTGACAGCTCAGGTGTATGTGGCTGGCACCTTAGCCACTTGAGCCACAGGCACCCAGTCTAGCCTTGAAATCTCTTAATAGTGAATTTTTTTTTTTTTTTTTTTTGTTTTTTTGAGACAGTCTCACTATGTTGTGCCCTTGGTAGAGTGTCATGGTGTCACAGCTTACAGCAACCTCAAACCCTTAGGCTTAAGTGATTCCCTTGCCTCAGCCTCCCAAGTAGCTGGGACAGGTGCCCGCTGCAACACTCAGCTATTTTCTTGTTGCAGTTTTTTTTTTTTAGCTGGCTTGGGCCGCGTTCAAACTCACCACCCTCGGTGTATGTGGCTGGCGCCATAACCACTGTGCTACAGGTGTCGAGCGTCTTTTTGGTTTTTGAGATAGTTTCATTCTGCTTGCCAGGCTAGAGTGCCATGGTGTCAGCCTAGCTCACAGCAACCTCAAACTCCTGGGCTCAAGTGATCCTCCTGCCTCAGCCTACTGAGTACTTGGGACTGTAGGTGCTTGCCATGATGCCTGGCTAATTTTTTTCTATTTTTAATGGAGATAGGGTCTTTATTTATTTATTTATTTTGATTTTTAAAATTTACCTTTTCCTTTATTTTCTTTGTTTTATTTATTTTTATTTATTTTATTTTTCCAGAAATGAGATGTGTATATGTGATAGAGACAGGGTCTTGGTCTTGTTTAGGCTTGTCTTGAACTCCTGAGCTCAAGCACTCTCCCCATCTCAGCCTCCTGTGGAGTGCTAGGATTACAGGCATGAACCACACTGCGCCTGGCTCACGAATGTGACTTTATCTTGAGCATTATTTTTAATATCTTCTGCTTATGGTATGAATTTTATTTCCTCAGGTGCTAGTTTTTCTGTTTAAGTTTGTTGTTGAGAGGCAGCCATAGATCAGATGTATAGATCACGCACTCTGAAGCCAGCCTCCTTAATGGCACCTTAGCTGTGAGACCTTGATCAAGTTGCTGATGGTGGTAAGCAACTTGCTCATCTGTGCAATAATAATAATAATCTGAGATAATAATCTATTTCAGGGGTTTACAAACATTGTTTTCTTAAGGGCCAGAGAAGGAAATATTTTAGACTTTGATGGTCAATAGTCAAAATCTAGGCAAACACAGAATAATTGCCATGAGTTTTTTTTTTTTTTTTTTTTGCAGTTTTTGGCTGGGGTTGGGTTTGAAACCGCCACCTCCGGCATATGGGGCTGGTGCTCTACTCCATTGAGCCACAGGCGCCGCTTTGCCATGAGTTTTTTATTTTTTTCACTTTTAAAAACTGCCACAGGGTGGTGCCTGTGGCTCAGTGAGTAGGGCGCCCACCCCATATACCGAGGGTGGCGGGTTCAAACCCAACCCCGGCCGAACTGCAACCAAAAAATAGCCGGGTGTTGTGGCGTGTGCCTGTAGTCCCAGCTGCTCGGGAGGCTGAGGCAGAAGAATCGCAGAAGCCCAAGAGCTGGAGGTTGCTGTGGGTCCTGTGACTTCACGGCACTCCACCGAGGGTGGTAAAGTGAGACTCTGTCTCTACAAAAAA
>CAUYPK010073601.1:0-30732 GCA_963574355.1 Loris lydekkerianus | reverse complement strand
CGACTCAACCCGAATAAGACATCCCCCAGACACATCATAATCAATTTCACTAAAGTTAATATGAAGGAGAAAATTCTGAAAGCTGCCAGACGAAAGAAAACCATTACCTACAAGGGGAAGAATATCAGAATAACTGCAGATGTCTCTGCTGAAACATTTCAAGCTAGAAGAGCATGGTCATCAACTTTCAATCTTCTAGTATGGAGTCTATTAGCTCTTGAACTTCTCAAAGATCCTTCTCTTGAAACCATTCACCCCATACCTTTTTTTGCCATATCCACAATCTCTTTGATGATTTTTTTTTCTTTTGTAGTTTTTGGCTAGGGCTGGTTTTGAACCCACCACCTCAGGCATATGGGGCCATCGCCCTACTCCCTTAAGCCACAGGTGCCTCCCTCTTTGATGATTTGATTAGCTATGTCATAAAAATTATGAAGTCACAACATCTGAACAGTTTTCTCCATCAGTAATTTATTGTTTAGGGCTTAATGGCTATTAAGACTTTTTATATTAACAATAATGGCATCTTCAATGGTATAATCCTTCCAGACATTCACCATGTTGTAGCTAGGTTCTCTTTCATAGAAAACCTTAAATCTGGGACTCACTTCTCTTCCTTACTAATGAATGTTCTTTGTGGCATATTCTAGAATAGGGCACTTTCATTTGAATTAAAAAATCTTTTCAGACAGATATCCTTTCTCCTTCTCAGAGTACCATGTGTAATGAGCCTTAAAGGTCCTTAGGATCCCTCAATCTAGAGGTTGAATTAGACACCGTGTTTTGGGGCAAGCAGACCATTTCAAAGCAATCAGTATTGAACTCATGGGGTTCTGGATGGCCAGGGGCATTATCCAATATCAAAAGAATTTTTTTTTTTTGGAGGGGGGAACGACAGAGTCTCACTTTGTAGCCTTCTGTAGAATGACGTGGCATCATCACAGCTCACAGCAACTTCAAACTCTTGGGCTCAAGATATCCTCTTGCCTCAGCCTCCAGTAGCGGGGACTACAGGTGCCTGCCGCAATGACTGGCTGTTTTTTGTTTTTTTTTAGAGACAGAATCTCAGTTTGTCACCCTGGGTAGAGTGCTGTGGTATCAAAGCTAACAGCAACATAGGCTCAGCGCCTGTAGCTCAAGGGGCTAAGGCACCAACCACATACAGCTGAGCTGGCGGATTCAAATCCAGCCCAGGCCTGCCAAACAACTATGATGGCTGCAACCAAAAAATAGCCGGCATTGTGGTGGGCGCCTGTAGTCCCAGCTACTTGGGAGGCAGAGGCAGGAGAATCGCTTAAGCCCAGGAGTTAAAGGTTGCTGTGAGCTGTGATGGCATAGCACTCTAACCAGGGCGACAGCTTGAGGCTCTGTCTCAAAAAAAAAAAAAAAAAAGCTAACGGCAACCTCCAACTCCTGGGCTTAGACAATTCTCTTGCCTCAGCCTCCTGAGCAGCTGGGACTACAGGCGCCTGCCATGACGCCCGGCTATTTTTTGTTGGTTTGGCTGGGGCCTGCGCCCTACTCACTGAGCCACAGGCGCCGCGCCTGTTTTTTTTTGTTTTTGTTTTTCAGAGACAGGGTCTCACTCTTTCTCAGGCTGGTCTTGAACTTCTGAGCTCAAGCAATCCACCTGCCTTGGCCTCCCAGAGTGATAAAATCAAGTTACTGACCCACCCAGGAAGGATTCCTTTTCTGGGAAGCATGTCCCTCCCAGGAAATAGTGAGCGGACCAATACAGACCTCCCTAACCTTGTCCCACCTACCTGCCCACTGTCCAGGTAAAGCTATGGACAGACCAATCCTGGCTGCCCTAACCCTTTAAATCCCTGTCCACCATAGCCCACAGGTAGATTTCTCCCTAGTCGGAAATCTCACCCCACCTGCATTCCAGGTGGAATAAAAGCCACTCTGATTGCACGAATTGGATCTCTGCTTTCATTTTGTCTCACACCTCAGAATGATTTTTTTTTTTTTTTTGGAAACAGGGTCTCACTATGTCACCCTTGGTAGAGTGCTGTGGTGTCACAGCTCACAGCAACCTCAAACCTTTGGGCTTAAGCAATTTTCTTGCCTCAGCCTCCCAAGTAGCTGGGACTTCAGGTGCCTGCCACAACACCTGGCTATTTTTTGTTGCAGTTGTCATTGTTTAGCTGGCCCGGGCCAGATTCGAACCCACCAGCCTCAGTGTATGTGGCTGGTGCTGTAACCATTGCACTACGGGCGCTGAGCCCTTGGAATGATTTTTATCTTTGAGTCTGGAACCTTTCACAGAGTGCTAAGATTACAGGAATGAAACACCACACCCTTCCAAAGAACTAAAAGGCAAGCATCAAAGTTCCTGTTGTCCATTCCTTCTTTTTGTATAACCAAAAGACTGACAGCTGGTGTTTACCGTTTCCCTTCAAGGCTCAGAAGTTAGCAGCTTTATAGATAAAGGCAGTCTTGATCATAAACCCCATTGCATTTGCACAAAACAGTAGTTAGTCTATCCCTTCCTGCCTTAAATCCTGGTGCTTTCTCTTCCTAATTAATAAATGTTCTTTGTGGCATTTTCCTGAATAGGACACTTTCCTCTGCATTAAAAGACCTGATCAGGGAGGCTGGGCATGGTGGCTTACGCCTGTAATAGCACCCTGGGAGGATGAGGAGCATGGATCACCTAAGTTCTGGAGTTCCAGACCAGCTTGAGTGACAGTGAGATCTTGTCTCTACTAAACATAGAAAAACTAGCTTGGGGGTTATGATGGGCGTCTGTAGTCCTAGTTACTCAGGAGGCTGAGGCTAAGAGGATCCCTTGAGCCCAAGAGTTTGAAAAGACTGCTGTGAGCTTATAATGATGCCATGGCACTCCACCCAGGGAGACAGAGACTCTGACTCAAAAAAAAAAAAAAATTAATTAAAAAAACCCTTTTCAGGCAGATATCCTTTCTCCTCACAAATTTTCCTTCTTTTTTTCTTTCTTTCTTTTTTTTTTTTTTTTGGAGACAGAGCCTCAAGCTTTTGCCTTGGGTAGAGTGCTATGGCATCACAGCTCACAGCAACCTCCAATGCCTGCAATGCCTGGGCTTAAGTGATTCTCTTCCCTCTGCCTCCCAAATAGCTGGACTATAGGCGCCTGCCACAACACCCGGCTATTTTTTGGTTGTAGTTGTTGCTGTTTGGCAGGCCCGAGCTGGATTTGAACCCACCAGCTCTGGTGTATGTGGCTGGCACCTTAGCCGCCTGAGCTACAGGCTCCAAGCCCACAAATTTTCCTAATAGCGTCTGGGAACATGTCTGTTGCCTCCTTGTTGATAGCAGCTGCTTCTCCTGTTACTTGACATTTTTTTAAGCCAAAGCTCTTATTAAAATTATCAAGTCATCCTCTGCTGGTATTAAATTCTCCAGCTTCAGATCCTTCACATTCCTTCTGCCTTAAGTTATCATACAGTGACTCTGCTTTTTCTGGAAACATATTAGAGTCTGTAAGTATGTCTTTCCTATAGCAATCCTGCACTTACTTAAAAGCTGCGTTTTCAATATAAGATAAAACGGTTGTTTTGCAAAAAGTGCATGGTTTCATGCCTCCTGATGGAGCTGCAGCAACAGCTTCACAAATTTCTTTCTCTTTTTTTTACAATAGTCCTGGCGGGCAACCATACTGCAAACCTTAATCTTTGGCACACAGCAAACAATTCGATTTTTTCTTACAATGTCACGATTTTTCTCTGCCTCTTGTGAGCACTTCCAGATCACTAGTGACACTTCATATGGGTCCCAAGTTTATATTATTACACTAAACATGAAAAATACAAGAAGCCAGGCAAGGTGGCTTATACCTAAAACCATAGCACTCTGGGAGCCCAAGGTGGGAGGATCACTTGAGGCCAAAAGTTCAAGACCAGCCAGTGGCATAAGGATAGTCATATTCATCAAGGCAACAGAAAAGATAATCTGGAAATAAACTTATATACATATGACCAAGTGATTTTCAACAACGGTAACAAGGTAATTCAATGGCCAAATGGCAGCCTTTTCAACAAATGGTCCTGAAACAACTAGATAGTCATGCTTAAAAAAAAAAAAGAAACCCATAGCTCAGCAGCTAGGGCCTTAGCCACATACACCAGAGCTGGCGTGTTTGAATCCAGCTTGGGGCTCCCAAACAACAATGACAACTACAACCAAAAAATAGCCAGGCAGTGTGGCAGGTCTGTAGTCCCAGCTACTTGGGAGACTGGGGCAAGAGAATCACTTAGGCCCAAGAGTTTGAGGTTGCTGTGAGCTGTGATGCCATAGCACTCTACCCAGGGTGACATAGTGAGACTCTGTCTAGAAAAGAAAAGGAAAAACAAATTTAACAAAAAACGTTAGATCTTTGGTTAAACACAAAACTTATTAGCTGTAAATAAAAGAGCTAAAACTATAAAACTTCTAAAAGAAAACACAGAAAAAATTTGTGACCATGAAGTAGGCTTAGCTTTAATAAGCACAATACATTAAAGAAAAAAAACTGCTAAACTGGACTTCATCAAAATTAAGACCTTTTATTTTTTTATTTTTTATTTTTAGAGACAGAGTCTCACTTTGTCACCCTGGGTAGAGTGCCGTAGCATCACAGTTCACAGCAACCTTCAACTCCTGGGCTTAGGTGATTCTCTTCCCTCAGCCTCCAGAGTAGCTGGGACTATAGGCGCCCACCACAATGCCCAGCTATTTTTTGTTGCAGTTTGGCTGGGGCCAAGTTCCAACCCTGTCACCCTCAGTATATGGGGCCAGTGCCCTACTCACTGACCCACAGGAACCGCCCAACCTTTTATGCTTTAAAAGATAACCATTAAAAGTAAAAAGATAAGTCATAGATTTGGAGAAAATATTTTCCAGTCATGTATCTAATAATAGTCTTGGTTCTAATAATTAAAGAGTTTATAAAGAACTCTTACAACTCAGTAAGACATACAACCCAGTTATTTTTGCCGTTGTTTTTTCATTTTGAAACAGTCACTCTGTTGCCCCACTCTCATGGCCTCATGATAGCTCACAGCAACCTCAAACTTGTGGGTTCAACAGATCCTCCTGCCTTAGCGTGGCTACAGGCACCCACCACAACACCTAATTTTTATTTTTATTTTTTTTCCACAATGCCAGCTGTGTATCACACGGCTCTGATGAGAAGAGGCCCTTCAAATATTGTCAGAGGAGCCACCACTGCATCCATCACACCAGAATGCAGCATCTAAGCAAGATGCTTTGGGTCTGGGCTTTGGTCATATGATATTGACCATACTAGCATTCCAGCTCCAATCACGGCAGCAAAGGTTGCACCAATTGTCACCCAAGAGCCTCTCATCATGAACTTCATGAAAGCAGGAGTTCTGCTTATTGCCACTGCAGATGAAGCTGTTAAACCAATACTTCCTGCTAAGTACATACAGGTAGAATGAATTCTATCTCTTACATACTGAGGCCAAATTACAGCCTTTTCAATAGTTCCAATTTCATGAGACATTCCCAAGCCATAGTAGCATAATGCTGCAAGACCAATAGCTGCCTCTCCAGCAACAAACCATCTTCCCATTTGATCATTTTAAATATTTTTTCTACTGATGGTTCCAATGCTGCCTCTTTGAGTTCTTGTCCAGTTTTCCCACGCTGGACCCCAATTCTTGTCTTGGTGGCATATTCCCTGCTGGGTGTTAAGAGCCACTGATTCTTTGTGATGGAATTCTTCACAACAGGGGAGGCCCTGGTGAAAGTTGGGTGGAAAACCCTGGAAGATAGTGCCAGAGACACACAAGCCTTGCTGCCAACATGCTGGTACACCAGGTTTACCAAGCAGATCTGAAATGCTCAGTCCCCAGTCACCTCCACCACGGCGTTCCCCTTCTGGGCAGGTGAAAGATGCATGCCCCCACACCTGGCCTCTTGCCTGCTCCTTACTGCTTCTACGTGCCCCTGATTTTTATTTTTAGTAGAGAAATGCTGGGAGCCAATACTTAAGAGCAAGCTCACCATGGAAACTTATCGCTGTAAGTCAGGTGCTTGGAAGGTTACTGCCCTAGGCAAAACGAACATCCTGACCGTTGGATTACCACACCTGCTCCGGGAATTCCCCACCCTCTCATACCCCCGAACACACTTCCTCCCTCCGCTTGTGTTTATATAGCTGTTAAAAAATAAAGTTTTTGAGAGCTTGATCACAATTTTGTCTTGCTCTCCGTTTCCTCGTGTTTCTTGTCTGTTTCACTCTCTCCCCCCATACCCTAGGTCCCTGCTGAACTAGCCCCGCAGGCCAGGGCAGAGAAAGGGATCTGGCTCCTGCTCTCTTCATATAACTCAGACAGCTCAGCCTTTCCAACACTGTGCAAACTGCTCACCCTCTGGGAAAGTGCTTTCAGCACCCTAATATTTTTAAGAATACAGTGGTCCCCCCTTATTCATGGGGGATACATTTCAAAATCCCCAGGGGATGCCTGATACCTCAGATAGTTCCAAACCCTATATATACACTATTTTTTTCAATCTCAGAACCAAGACAGATTTGACTAACAGGTGGGTAGCATATACAATAATTTAAGACTTATGAATTCTTATTTTCAATTTAATACTTTCACAAGGGCACAGTTGACCTTGGGTAACTAAAACCACTAGTAACTGAAACTGCATACAGCAAAACCATGTAAGAGGGAACTACGGCAACAGGATGAGATCTTAAATTCCCATCAGTCCATTCTGATGGGCAGCAGAAGTTCAAGTGACCTGGTTGGAGGCCAGGAAAGCAGTTTTCCAGCTGAACTCCACAGGCCTCAGTGGTTACCCTCTGATGTACACCTCAAAAAAGCAAAACAATAAACACAATACAATACCACAGACCAAAAGTCTTTTACTTGATATTATGCTGGTTTGCTTCCAAAGGAGTACATCCTAGTCAGTACTCGTTGTCGCATCAAATATTTTCTTTTTTTTTTTTTTGAGACAGAGTCTCAAGCTGTTGCCCTGGGTATAGTGCTGGGGCATCATTGCTCACAGCAACCTCTAACTCCTGGGCTCAAGTGATCCTCTTGCTTCAATTTTTCTACCTTTGGTAGAGACAGGGTCTTGTTTTTTGGTCTCAAACTCGTGAGCTCCAGCTATCCACCCACCTCGGCCTCCCAGAGTGCTAGGATTACAGGCATGAGCCACTGCACCCAGCCACACATCAAATATTTTCATCCCTAACAATTTGTATTGGTTGGACATGCCCCAAATTAGTAAGAAGATTCACCAGTGACCTGTCAAGTACTCTGAATGAACAAAAGCTAAAACAATTTAAGAAAATTCGGGGTCAGGTGTGGTAGGTAGCTCATGCCTATAATTCTAGCACTCTGGGAGGCTGAGGTGCGTGGATCACTTAAGCTCAGGAATGCAAGACCAGCCTGAGTAAGAGCGAGACCTTGCCTCTACTGAAAATAGAAAAACTAACAAGGCATCCTGGCAGGAGTCTGTTGTTATAGCTACTTGGAAGGCTGAGACAAAGAGGATCCCTTGAGCTCAGGTTGCTGTGAGTTATGATGCCACTGCGCTCTACCTAGGCAAAACAGTGAGATTCTGCGCCAACCCCCCAAAAGAGAAAATTAGGTTGGGCAAGAGTCAATAAGAAAACCACAATTCTTTCTATAGCACCCTTACGGTGCTATGAGCTAACATTCATTCACCTCAGTTTACTAAGTGTTAGGTATTACTGCAAGCATATTTAGAAATATTTGCTCATTTATTCCTCAAAAAACCCTATGAGCTGGGAAATGCTTTTATCCCCTCTCTATGCATGAGGAAACTAAAAGACAGAAGTGATGTGACTTACTCCAGGACACAGAGGTAATAAATGGAAAGGCTGGGATTTCAACTGATAGGTCTACCCAGAAAAACTATTAAATATAACCAGCACTAAGTAACACTGCCTCTCTACTTGTATGTCCCTCTTCTTGAAACTGTCCTTCCAATCAGGGTCAAGGCCAAAGTGCTGACAATGGCATACAAGGCCCTGAGAACTCTGCTTCTCAGTACTTCTCTATAACATCATCTACACTGACCCACTGCCTTCTAGCCACCTTGCTGATTCTAGATGACACTAGGCCTGCTTCTACTTCAGGGCCTTTGTACTTGCTGCTCCCATTGCTTGTTATATTCTTGAGACAGGGGTTGCTTGTTCCCTCATTTCCTCCTCAGAGAGATGTTCCCTGACTAACCTACTTAAAAGAGTATTCCTTAGGGTGGTGCATATGGCTCAAAGGAATAGGGTGCTGGCTCTATATGTCGGAGGTGGTGGGTTCAAAACCAGCCCTGGCCAAAAATTGCTAAAAAAAAAAAAAAAAAAAAAGTATTCCTTACCCTTTATATACTATGTAATTATAACCAGCTGGCAAAGCTTATTAACTGACTTGACCATCTACAACAGTGATTTTCATTCAAGCAGTGTGCCATGAAAATTTTTAAAGCTTGGGTGGTGCCTGTGGCTCAAAGGGGTAGGGCACCGGACCCATATGCCAGAGGTGGTAGGTTCAAACCCAGCCCTGGCCAAAGACTGGGAAAAAAAAAAATTTTTTTAAAGCCCATTAATTAAATTATTTTGAAAAGTTCAAAAAGTAAGTAGGGCGCCAGCACCCTATACCAAGGGTGGTAGGTTTGAACACGGCCCCAGGCAAACTGCAACAAAAAAATAGCCAGGCGTTGTGGCAGGGGCCTGTAGTCCCAGCTACTCGGGAGGCTGAGGCAAGAGAATCACCTAAGGCCAAGGTTGCTGTGAACTGTGATGCCATGGCACTCTACTGAGGGTGACAAAGTGAGACTCTGTCTCTTAAAAAAAAAAAAAAAGTAAGTATACTCTTTTTTTTTACTCTTTTTGTTGATCTACATAATTTAAGTGTGCTGCAGAAGTTCAAGTGTGCTGTGTGATAAAAAAAAAAAGTTTGAAAAACACAGATCTAGGCGGCATCTGTACTCAGTGGGTAGGGCACTGGCCACATACATCGAGGCTGGTAGGTTCAAACCTGGCCCAGGCCAGCTAAAGCAACAATGACAACTTCAACAACAACAACAACAACAAAAAAAAACACCTGGGTGTTGTGGCAGGCGCCTGTAGTCCCAGCTACTTGGGAGGCTGAGGCAAGAGTTGGAGGTTGCTGTGAGCTGTGCCACCACGGCACTCTACCCAGGGCAACAGCTTGAGACTCTGTCTCCAAAAAAAAAAAAAAACAAGAAAGAAGAAAAGAAAAGAAAAACATAGACCTAAAATATAAGATTCAGGAGTACAGGAACATCTAGGAGTCTGGCTTGTACCACTTGTGCCTAGGACATCACTTAGCAGAAAGCAGACAATACTTACTGAATTTAAAAACCTGTCACATATACTTTGATTAACAACCCAATTATACATGTATTACTAACTTCAGGCAGCAAATCGTGACTCCTTACCAATAAAACACAAACCAAAAGAAAAAATTTGGTATATAAAAGCAGTCTTTTATAATTTTTATTTTTGTGATTTAAAATTTGATCTTCCTTAATATGTATGTTAATGCCTCCTTAAAAAGGTTAACTTTCTTTGGAATGACTGATGATTTCTATAAACTATACATACCATCCAAGAAATGCTTATAAGTGTAAATTCTTAAACAGTTAACTGGTAATAGTGACTGGTGTCTTGAAGGGGAAAATAACCTACAGATGTCAATAGATGCTTGTCTCTCGAAGAAAAATTAAATGTTTAAATTAGATTGACTAAACAGTAATAATAAATCAAACTTTAACCTTCACGGTTCCATTTTCATCACACCTAAACTATAGCTGACATGACAAATAACTGACTCTAAGTGGGAAAAACGTGCCTTTTGTTGTTGTTAAGTAAAAAGCAAATTTTAGAAAACATTTTATTCAGGTCATTTTCAAACACACAGATTTGCTTTTCTTTTGGTTAATAGAGCATTAAGTCTTAGCTATTCCCAAGTGAATGCTCCCTAGAAGAGGAATGAAAAAAAAAAAACAAAAAAAACAGGGAGGAAAACACACAGAAAAGTTATAACAACCTATTCGCCAAAGGACAGGCTAAGAATATAGCAGGCACTGAAAAGAGCAAGTTGTAAGGCACCTTGTTCTGAAACTGCAGATCTCCAGGAGGCTGACTGCAACAAACTGGGAGGGATAGGTAAAATCCAACCCTCCAAGTGCTATTACAGCAGACAACTCCGGAAGCAAATGCTGGCGGCACTTGGGGGTCCCCTTCGTCCGGCTCATACCAAGTATCTCCACGCCACTAACCTTCGTTCCAGCTGAGCACAAATTACATTAACTGGGGAAGTTGGAAAGAATCAAGGACACATATACACCCTCCGCCTCAGGGCTGTAAAACACGGTTCTCGGAATCCTCCGGTGGCTGAAACCCAGGAGTCGCTGGAACCTCTCACCTATACTAGCCTTGCTTTCTGAACCTACAGCGAAGAGAAATGCCATAGGATACGCAGGAAAGGGAGGAACCTTTTCCTTACCTTGATGGCTTTCTCCATGTCGCTCTCCTCAGACATGCTCCGCAGGGCCCCCACAGGCAGGAGCGGCAGAGGATGCGCAGCTGCCTGGTCTCCCCGCGGCCGAGGGAGCAAAAGGCTCGGACCTGGGGCGCCTGGCTCTCGAGGAGACAGGCAGCAGCCTCCCCTGGGGACCAGCGGGGATGAGGGCCCCGGCGCCGGCCCAGCTTCGGTGGGCGGCTCTAGGCAGGCGGCAGCGGCGGTCTCTGAGGACAGGCCTTTGTGTTGGGCCCGGCACTGCCGCCTCTCAGCCTCATCCCCTGCCGGGGAGGAAGGCTCCCGAGGCAGGGCGAGGCGGGGAGGGCCCCGGCTAGAGGCGCTGTGCAGCGGCTTCGCAGGGCGGCCGCTTAGGCCCGGGCTCGCCAGGTCCTAAGGAGAAGCCTGCGCCTCCGCCTCCGCCGCCGACACCGCCGCGAAGCAGAAACCGAGCCTGCCGCCGCTCCCGCCGCCGCTTCAGCGCCACACATCGCCGGGACACCAGCGCCGGGCAGCCCCGCCGGCCGCCCGCCTGCCCGCGCTTTACCACTCCAGAGCTCCGGGCCGCCCCTACTACTGCCCGGCTCCGTGACCCCACAGCGCCACGCGCCCCTCGCGGCCTTCCACAGGGGTTTCTGAGCCGCACCGAAGCTGCGCACCCTACTTGCAGGCGCCTGCCTGGGCCTCCCCAACGCGCGCTGCTCGCAGGACAGGCCCTCGGGCCTTCTGCTGCCTCGGCGCTGCGCTAATGACGTATAGGTCGTGGCCCCCACAGGGCGGGGCCATTGGTTGTTGCCGCTGGACTGGTGTGGCTGTTTGTGCTTTGGAGCTTAGTTCTTTATGCTGGGGGGGGGGTGGGGAGGGAGAGAGGTGTGTGTGTAAAGAGGGGTGTGGGTGTGTTTTCAGCTCTTTTCTTCTTTTTTTTTTTTTTGACAGCTTCAATTTGGTCCCCTTGGTGGAGTGTCGTGGCGTCACAGCTCACAGCAACCTCCAACTCCTGGACTTAGGCGATTCTCTTGCCTCAGCCTCCCGAGTAGCAGGGACTACAGGCGCCCCATTACATCCTTTTATTTTTACAGATAGGCATTTAGCGTTGTAAGGTAAGTAACTACTTATTCCATGTTTACAGATTAGGCAACACAGGCTCAAAGTGCTGAATTCGCTTGCGCACGGCTAAGCCGTTAGTCAAGCCGGAATTGAATGCCAAGTTTGCGCTTCTTTTTTTTTTTTTTTTCTTTTTGAGACAGTCTCACCCTGTCGCCCTCAGTAGAGTGCATGGGATCACAGTTCACAGCAACCTCCAACTCTTGGGCTTCAGAGATTCTCTTGTCTCGACCCCCCCAAGTAGCTGAGACTACAGGCGCCCACCAAAACGCCCGGCTATTTTTTTGTTGCAGTTGTCATTGTTTTAGCTGGCACGGGCTGGGTTCGAACCCGTCAGCCTCGGTGTATGTAGCTGGCGCTGTAACTACTGCACTATGGGCGCCGATCCCTCACTGAGCTTTTAGCTAATCACCTCTGGTGGTTTTCTTTAACTCACTTACTACACATCACCATGTGTCAGGGGTTAGTAGACATTGGGAAAACAGTAGGAACAAGACATGGTACCTGTTCGTCCATCCCTGGGAAAAATAAAGCAGGGAATAAGCAGGAAAAATGCAGAGTATGATGCTAAGAAGAAAATAAACAGGATGCTGAGATGAGAAAATAACTGTGATAACTGCTTCCTACTACATGATCAGGGTGATAGAGTAAAATGGGGGGACAGAGAGAGGTCCCACCCAAATCAGATGTCCCACCTAGGAAATGTGAATGGGCTAACCCCCACCCTTCCAATAGATGTCCTACCCAGGAAAAGGAATGTACCAACCCCCAACCTTCTGACCTTTAAAACCCCCATCCACTATTACTAACTTGGTGATTTCCTTCTGGAACTCAGCTCTCCCTCACTGGGGTGGAAATAAAAGCCAATGTTGCCCACACAGAACTTGGATCCCATTTTCCTTTCATTTCACATCTTAGAATGATTTTTATTTTGGTCTTTGACCTCTCACAGGGAAGGTCTGTTAGGAAGTAACATTTAAGCTAAGATCTCTTGAGGTGGCTATTGGAAATCCGAGGAGGAGATTTCTGGGCAGATAACACAACAAGTGGAAAAGTTTTAAGATGGAAATAAATATGTCCAAGCATCAGCAGGAAGGTCTTTGTAGCTGGAGGAGAGAAAGTAGAAGGATGAGATTGGAGAGGTGTGCAGGGTCTCCATCATATATATGGACTTCAGAGGTCATGGTGAGTACTTTGAATTTTATTCTAAGCTATTGAAAAGTTTTAAACTAAAGGGTGATGTGGTTAAATTTATGTTTTAAAAGATCATATTGCTTGGCTAAGCGCCCACCCGTGCTCAGTGGTTAGGGCGCCGGCTGCATATACCAGGGCTGGTGGATTCTAACCTGGCCTGGACCTGCTAAACAACAATAACAACTATAACAAAAAAATAGCTGGGTATTGTGGTGGGCGCCTATAGTCCCAGCTGAGGCAAGAGAATTGCTTAAGCCCAAGAGTTGGAGGTTGCTGTGTTTTGTGATGCCATGGCACTCTACCAAAGACAACATAGTGAGACTCTGTCTCAAAAAAAAAAAAAGATGGAAGATTCCTAGGTGGAGGAGCTGTGCTTCATCAACCTAAATTAGCCACTAGGGACTCTTAAAATAAGCAGAAATAAACAAATTTCTATTGTGTTGGGCTTTTACCTTATTTGAGCATTTTTGTTATAACAGCTTTGCCTATGCTACCTAATAGAAATGATCTAGCAGTGAACTTTGGGAGAAAATTTCCAAGTGATATTATCCATAATAGTTAGGAAACAGAAGTACCTTGGATTTATTCACTGATTCATTCAGTAAGAATGTATCAAGTTCCTAACTATGCCAGCCATTGTGCTATACAACAGAGAGGAAGAAAAGACAAGGTCTCTGCCCTGAGGCAGCTCAGAGTCTAGATGCTCAACTTATTGGTGCATTTTTACTTACTTTCCTTCTACATTTTAGAAAGAGACTTACTCTCCCCTCCCCATGCAGCCTAATTTATATTCATCTTCAATTTCATTTTTTTTTTTTTTTTTTTTTTTTTGGAGACAGTCTCAGTATGTCGCCTTCGATAGAGTATGGTTGCATCACATATCACAGCAACCTCCAACTCTTGGGTTTAAGCCATTCTCTTGCCTCAGCCTCCCAAGTAGCTGGGACTACAGGTGCCTGCTACGACGCCCAGCTATTTTGTTGTTGTTGTTGTAGTTGTCATTGTTGTTTGGAAGACCTGGGCCAAGTTCAAACCCACCAGCCTCTGTGGCCATAGCCGGAGCCCTAGCCACTGAGCTATGAGCGCTGAGCCTTCAACCTCTTTTTTTATTTTTATTTTTATTTTTTTTGAGACAGAGCCTCAAGCTGTCACCCTGGGTAGAGTGCTGTGGCATCATAGCTCAAAGCAACCTGCAACTTTCTGGGCTCAAGCGATTCTTCTGCCTCCGCCTCCCAAGTAGCTGGGATTACAGCCGCCTGCCACGATGCCTGGCTGTTTTTTCGGTTGCAGCTGTCATTGTTGTTTGGCGGGCCCGGGCTGGATTTGAACCTGCCAGCGCAGGTGTATGTGGCTGGTGCCTTAGCTGCTTGAGCCCAACCTCATTCTTAATAGTGTGTTTTCAGGAGGGCATGGTGGCTCACGCCTGTAATCCTAGCACTTTGGGAGGCTGAGGCAGGAACATTGTTCAAGCTCAGGAGTTTAAGACCAGCCTGAACAGGTGAAACCCTTACAAAAATTTTCAAAAATTGGCCAGTTGTAGTGGCTTATGCCTGTAGACCCAGCTGCTTGGGAGGCTGAAGCAAGAAGATTGTTTGAGCCCAAGATTTTGAGGTTACGGTGAGCTGTGACCACGCCATTGGACTCTAGCCTGGGCAACAAAATGATATGCTGCTTCCCCAAATGCTCTGTTTTCAGAAAGACATACCTAATCCTTGCTTTCCTTTTCCAGTCTAAATAAGATACTTTCATAATCTCATAATTTCCCTGTACTTAACAGTTTTTCTTTATGTATTCATTTCTTTATTCTTTAATGTCCTCCCCCATGAGACTGTAAATCTCAACAAGGGAAAGAATCTTATCTGTCTTACTGTTTGTATCTCCAACACTCAGCCCATTATAGGTATTTGATAAATATTTGTTCACTGAATGAATAAATGAAGAGGGCATAGCTCTGAGGAAGCAAAGGTTCCTCCAGTGAAGTTACTACAGTTTTTGCTGGTGAGGTGGCCATGCTTGACAGCCTCTAAGATAGCCTCCAATAATGCTCACCTCCTTGTACTTGTGTTCTGATGTAATTCCTACACTGACATGTAGACATGTAGGCTGGATCTAGTGGTTTGCTACTGCTAGAATGTCATGTTCAAGATTAGGTTACAGGCTGGGCACAGTGGCTTCCACCTGTAATCTTAGTACTTTAGAAAGATAGGGCAGGAGGATTGCTTGAGACCAAGAGTTTGAGGTTGCAGTGAGCTATGATTATGCCACTGCAATCCAGCCTGGGTGACAGAGACCCTATCTCAAAAGAAAAAAGATTAGGTTACAGAAATATTGGCTTCCATCTTCAGTGCCCCCATCACTCTTTTTTTTTTTTTAATTGAGACAGAGTCTCACTTTGTCACTCTCAGTAGAGTGCTGTGATGTCATAGCTCACAACAACCTCAAACTCTTGGGCTCAAGCGTTTCTCTTGGTTCAGCCTTTCTAGTAGCTGGGACTTCGGGCGCCCACCACAACACCTGGCTTTTTTTTTTTTTTAGAGCCTCAAGCTGTTGCCCTGGGTAGAGTGCATGGCATCACAGCTCATAGCAAGCTCCAATTCCTGGGCTCAAGCGATTTTCCTGCCTTCTCCTTCCAAGTAGCTAGGATTATAGGCGCCCACCACAACGCCTGGCTATTTTTTGGTTGCAGGTGTCATTGTTTGATGGGCCCAGGCTGGATTTGAACCCGCCACCTCAGGTGTATGTTGCTGGTGCCTTACCCCCTTGAGCCACAGGTGCCAAGCCCTGGCTATTTTGTTGTTGTTGTTATTTGTTTGTTTGTGTAGCAGGCCTGGGCCATGTTTGAACCCAGTAGCCCTGGAACATGTGGCTGGCGCCCTAACCCCTGGGCTATGGGCACCCATCCCCTCTTCACTCCTTTACTGATTTGCTCTAAGGAAAGCCTACTCACTTGTGTGCTGCTCATTAGTTACCTAGGGCTGCTGTAACAACTTACCACAAACTAGGTGGCTTTAAAACAACAGACATTTATTCTCTCACAGTTCCAGAGGCTAGAAGTCTGAAATCAGGGTGTTCACTCTGAAGGCTACAGAGAAGACTCCTGCTTGTGGCTCCAGATATTCTTTGGTATTCTTTGGCTTATAGTTACATCATTCCAATTCTCTACTGAGGGCGACAAAGTAAGACACTGTGCCTCCCACACCCCCTAAAAAAGTGGAAGGCTTTATTCCAGCCAGTGGAGCGACAGCAGACTAGAGTCTAAAATGGCCACACTCCCAAACTGGCTCAGTCTTCTCCTTTTTATCTCTAGTCAAAAGTTCTGGCCCACAGGTACCTTTCTCATTGGTCAATTTGAATCAAGCTTGAGAAGCAGGCTCAGGCTTTTACAGAAGCAGAAGCAAGTATTAGTTTCCAAGACCTGTGAAGTTAAGTTTCTATAAATTCCTAAGAGTTGAGTCACTACTGGGAGGATCTTATGGGTGTGTCCTTGGGGCCTCCTTGAGAAGACCTCTGTTCTTCTCTTAGACCTCCCTTATCCCAGTTATCCTCTCTTATTCCCCACTTTGAGACTCCATGTATATTTTAATTTGAGGGTCTCACTGTGAGCTTTCTCCTGTAGGAGCCGGTAGTGTTCCATATAGAACATGTGTGATGTGGTTGTTTTGGGGTTTGTCTGAGCCAGGACACTAGGTCGCTGGCCCCAGCCCATGAAACTGCCAGGACGCAGACTGCTGTACAAGCTCGCTTGGGTTATGGCTCCCCATAGGTGCCGGGGAGCCTGTTGTCTCAGTCAGGTAAGGCTCCCCTTAGGAGGAGCCAGTTGTCTCAGTCTGGTCAGAGGTGCCAGAGCGCCTCAAAGGTGCAGCAGTCAGTCTTAGTAGGAGCCCTGACTTAACTTCTCCCGTAGCTATTTACACCATAGGTGTGGAGACTGCCAACCAATGATGTACGTGCTCTCATGCTTTTTAGCAAGAGACCAATCCCTTCCCCGTTCCCTTATTACCAAGGTGTTTATTTTCAGATGTCTCCTACAGGGTTTTTTTTTTTATTTTTTTGACAACTATCTCAGCCATCCAGTATGTGGCCTTGATTGCTAGTGGGAGGAGACACAGAATAATTAAGCAAACTCAGGTTATAGCTAGTATTCCTCCTAGTAAGGTTTTAAATTCTCTAAGGTAGAACCAGAAAAAAACCCATATAGCCAAGGCAATTCTTAGTAATAAAAGCAAAGCTGGGGGCATCAGACTACCAGACTTTAGGCTGTACTATAAGGCCAGAGTGATGAAAACAGCATGCTATTGGCACAAAAATAGAGACATATGGAAATAGACATATGGAACCAAATAGAAAACCAGGAGATGAAACTAACATCTTGCAGCCATCTAATTTTTGATAAACCAAACAAGAACATATACTGGGGAAAAGAATCCCTATTCAATAAATTGTGCTGGGAGAACTGAATATCTATGTGTAAAAGACTGAAACTGGACCCGCACCTTTCTCCACTCATGAAAACTGATTCAAGATGGATAAAAGACCTAAATCAAAGGCACAAAACAATAAAAGTCATCGAAGAAAGTGTAGAGAAAACACTTGAAGCTATCACCCTGGGGGAAGACTATATGAGGAAGACTTGCGTGGCAATTGCAACAACAAAAATAAATATATGGGGCTTAATTAAACTGAAAAGATTCTGTACAGCTAAGGAGACAATCAAAGTAAATAGACAACCTACACAATGGAAAAGGATATTTGAATATTTTGAATTGAACAAAAGTTTGATAACTAGGATCTACAGAGAACTCAACATAAAAAGAGACAATAATCCCTTATATCACTGGCAAGAGAGATGAATAGAACCTTCTCTGAAGAAGGCAGACGAATGACTTACAAACATGAAAAAATGCTCATCCCTAATTATGAGAGAAATGCAAATCAGAACCACCCTGAGATAATATATAACCCCAGCGAGAATGGCCCACATCACAAAATGTCAAAACTACAGACCCTGGTGTAGATTTGGAGAGAAGGCAACACTTTTACACTGCTGGTGGGACTGCAAACTAATGCAACATTTTTCAAAGGAAGTATGGAAAATTTTCAAAGAACTCAAACTAGACTTGCCATTTGATCCTGCAATGTCATTAGTGGGCATCTACTCAGAAGGAAAAAAAATCCTTTTACCATAAGGACACTTGCAGTAGACTTTATCATAGCTCAATTTACAATCACAAAAATGTGGAAATAGCCTAAATACCCACCAACCACCAACCCAGGAATGGATTAACAAACTGTAGTACATGTATACCATAGAATACTATTCAGTCACTAAAAAATATGGAGACTACAGCTTCTGTATTAACCTGGATGGAAGTGGAACACATTATTTTTAGTGAAGCTTCACAGGAATGGAGAAGCAAGAATCCTATGTACTCAATTCTGTATGAGGACAATTAATGACCTAGTACACAATGGGTGGTAGGGGAAGGGGAGAGCAGAGAGAGGAAAGGAGGGAGAGGGTGGGGGGTCCTTGTGTCATGGTGTGCATGGTGTGTGGCACACCTTTTGGGGGTAGGATACAATTATAAGAGGCTCTTTACCTAACAAATGCAATCGGTGCAAACTTTTTTTGTACCCTCAATGAATCCCCAACAATTAAAAAAAAAAAAAAAAGAAAAGAAGCAGATTTGTTATGCATAAAAAATAAATAAATAGGCTTGGTGCCCATTGCAAAGTGGTTATGGTGCCAGCTGTGTACACACCAAGGTGGCAGGTTCGAACCCAGCTCAGACCAGCTAAATAACTGACAACTGCAACCAAAAAATGGCCAGGCATTGTGGTGGGCACCTGTAGTCCCAGCTACTTGGGAGGCTGAGGCAAGAGAATCGCTTAAGCTCAAAAGTTGGAGGTTGCTGTGAGCCGTGACACCACAGCACTCTACCAAGGGCCACAAAGTGAGACTCCGTCTCAGAAAAATAAATACATTCTCTAAGGGCTTTGCTTATTCCAAGTCTGCCCCAGGACATGGACCAATGTCTGAATTGCCTTTACTGTGTCTCTTATGACTTATATTTAGGTATCAATTTGCAAGACTAACTCCAGGGATTCCACTGACCCATGGAGCAATCTCAATACTCAATATGTGACACAGGGAATGGTGCAAACCCATATGTATATTACTGCCCCACAGAGCCCCCAACTATGGTACAATTAAGACCTGGGTAGAGAACTCTTGTGAGCACAAACATTCAACCTCATGCCACTTTTCTATGAAGTCTAAGGCACAGGGGTATTTCTGATCTGTCCTATAGTTTCTCTCCCAGCTCCTCCTGCTACAGCACCTTCACATGGCACTGCAGGCATTAAATTTCAGAGTCGCCTGCCTGGGCTTTCCTATTTCCCTGGTCTGGACCAGCATTCAGATTTCAGGGACTGTGATTCCTCTCAGGTCCTCTACCCAGGCCTTAATTGTATTGTGATGGGGGGCTCTGTGGGGTTGTAATATGTATGTGGGTATTCACCTTTACCTGTGTTACATAATGAGTATTGTGTCTGATTATGAGTACCTGTTTTCTTGTGGGTGCCTTCACATTCATGAAAGCTACAATATTTATTCTATATTAGTGGTGTGAGTACAGAGATCACATTCCTCCTCCCTGTTTCCCAAAGTCCAATTAAGACAAGTCCTGCAAGGAATTTCCTTAGGCTTCATCCATGCATTGACCAGGCAGCTCCCAGTATGTGGCTGGAGCAGGCCATGGTGACCACCTCAAGAGTTATCTTGCAGGGGTTGGCCAGATCTGTTTTTGCTTAGCTGGCCTGAGCCGGTTCAAACCTGCCAGCCTCGGTGTATGTGGCTGGTGACATAACCACTGTGCAATGGATGCCGAGCCTGATTTCTGCTTTTATGCGTTTCTGTTCATGTGTTCTACCTTGCCCAGGCTTTGAGGCCTATATGTCACATGTAGTTTCCAGATGATAGTCCAGGCCCTAAACTATGGGATAATTTCTCTGGGCAACATTTTTAATACTTCATGAGCCCTCTTTATCTTGGTGGCAAAGGCTTCCACCTAACCCAAATACATGCAGACCAAAACTAGTAAGTACCAGTTCCTTCTACATCTGGGCAACTCAGTATAGTCCACTTGCACATCTTCAAAAGGGGCTGCCCTGTAGGACTGAATTTCAGGGATGGTCTTTGTTTACAATTGTATTGGCTGCACATCACACAATGCTAGCTGACTTTCTTGGCAAGGGTGGCCAAGAGGGAAATGTAGAAGTATCTCCCCAGAAGCTTCTTCTTTTTTTCTTCCTTCCTTCCTTTCTTTCTTTTTTTTGACAGAGTCTTACTATGTCACCCTTGGTAGAGTGCCATGGCGTCATAGCTCACAGCAACCTCAAACTCTTAGACTTAAGCGATTCTCTTGCCTCAGCGTCAGAAGTAGCTGGGACTACAGGCACCCAATACAATGCCTGGCTATTTTTTTGTTGCAATTGTTTAGCTGGCCCAGGCCTGGTTCAAACCCGCCACACTTGGTGTATGTGACTGGTACCATAACCACTGTGCTTCAGGCGCCAAGCCCCCAGAAGCTTCTTAATTTTTTTTTTCTGTCCTAATTGCAGCCTCTATAACCAACCTCAGATTTTTACGCAATAAGCTTTAATATTTGGTGAGGCGTGAGTTGGTCAACCAATGGTACCCTTTGGTGTTCATAAAAGGGGCCACTGTGTATGGTACCTGGACACTTAAGTTTTGTTCAAAAGTCAACTTACCGTCTGTCCTCTTGCATCAGCATGACAGTGGTTGTGAGCGTTTTTAGTCACAGGGCCATCCTTTCAAGACCCTGTCAAATTGCTTAGAGAGATACGCAACTGGTCTTGCCCTGGATCCTACATTCTGGGTGGTGAGCACTCCCCCAGCTGTTCTATTTCTTTATGTATGTACAGTTCAAAAGGCTTGGCCAGGTCAAGGAGGCCTAGTGCCAGGGCTGCCTGCAGTTTTTCCTTTAGCTTCTTGAAGGCATTTGGTTGGTCAGATTTTTAGTCTACTGGCCCTTTCTTTCCACCTTTTGTGGCTTCATACAATGGTTTGGTCAGCCTGTATGTTTCACACAGTCTTATAGAAATTCCTAGAGCTTTTATCTGGCTTTTAAATGTAAAACCTGGCATATGTTTGTGGCTTTCTGGCTTCTCTACACTGACAGGGACGAAGTCAAGGTTGGGTCTAGGATATGAGAATGAAACCAGTTAGCAGGTATCTGCAATTTCTGGATTTTGAGGCTAAGGTTCGCACAATGAGAAAATTAGTATTCTTATTTACAGTCTTAGCATAGTTCTTAAGATAATACTTATTTTTAACAGTCCCTACAGAACTGCTCCAAAGTTCTGGGCAATTCAAGTGAATGTTCCTGAACACCAGTTGAGTGTGGGCCACTTGTGAGGCCATGTTGCAACCACACCACTTACTGGGAAATTTTTATTCAGGTTCCAATTTCTCCTAAGGCATTTATATAGACACAGCAGATAGCGTTTAATGTTGTTGTCCACTGGGCTTCTAGTCGATGACATACAGGCAGCACCGCAGACGAAATGAATGATTTTGAAAGGGATGGCTGGTGCTCGCTCAGGCACAACAGCAATCACTTGTCTTTATTCACTTTCTTATATACCCAAAGTCATCAGATAAAAATAATCCAAGAATAAAGAAGACAAAAGATAACAAAACTGTCATCAAGATTCCTTATCAGCATTAATACAGCGAAGTATGTACACACCTTTCTAAACTAAGAATATCCTAAAAAAAAAAAAATATATATATATATATTTCCATATTCTTTGGCCAGTCTCTTAGTCCTATTTAACGATCAGTTTAGTTAAACAGCTATTTCTCATTTTATGAGCTAGCATTGCAGATAAGGCTAGAAACTAATACAGGTGGGCCACAGTTTGTTTTCTTTTTGAACAATTTTTCTCTAATTTCTTACTTTACTAAAAACAAATTATAGCAGAACTGATTTAATTGACAAAATGAACTGTACTTTCAGTATCCTGGATCTGATTATTTGCATAAAGTACAGTAAGAGTAATTAGCCAGCTAGACTTTTCTTCCTTTTAAAATTGGCTTTGCTGGAACCTTTTATAAAGAATCTCAGGTTAGACTTGAAAGCCTCTCATGAACCCAGGTTTCATCTGTACCATTAGATACTTGTATGCATTGGGTAAATTCATCTTCTCTTGAGGTCCCAAAGCAAATTGTGATTCCTGGACCTGTCAGAAAGTGACATTCTTTTTTTGGGTGGGGGAATAGAGTCTCAAGTTGTCGCCCTAGGAAGAGTGCTGTAGCATCACATCTCACAGCAACCTCCAACTCTTGGGCTCAAGAGATCCTCTTGCCTCAGTTTTTCTTTTTTAGTAGAGATGGGCTCTTGCTCTTCCTTAGGCTGATCTTGAACTCATAAGCTCAAGCAATCCACCTGCCTCAGCCTCCCAGAGTGGTAGAATTACAGGCATGAGCCACCATGCCTGACCAGAAAGTGACATTCTTTACTCACCACAGATCAGGAAATGGTTATTAATGAAGTATCTGGAAAGTTTTTCCAATGTTCCAATTTTTGGGGTTTTTTTTTTTTTTTTTTTTTTTTTTTTTGAGACAGAGTCTCACTACATTGCCCTGGGTAGAGTGCTGTGGCATCAAAGCTCACAGCAATCTCCAACTCCTGGGCTCAAGTGACTCTCTTGCCTCAGCCTCCCAAGCAGCTGAAGCTTGCCACAACACCTAGCCATTCTTTGCTTGTAGTTGTCATTGTTGTCTGGCAGGCCCAGGCTGGATTCAAACCCGCCAGCTCCAGTGTATGTGGCTGGTACCCTAGCTGCTGAAGCACAGGCACCAAGCCATCCAATGGGCTTTTTTATTTGCCTTATAAAGTCAACCTTAATTCCTTAATGCATCTGGACACCTCTAAAAATGCTATTCCAGTGAAAGTCTTGGTAAATTAACCAGTGTCTTTCATTGTGTCCTATAGAATAAAACAGATTCTTATTGAATTTATGCAAATAACTGTATTGTCAGAAATTAAGAATACTTACAAATGGTTTTCAAATTCCAGAGAAATCAAGGAGAGACAAAAATAAGTGTTTTAAATTTTGCTTATAAGTACTTACATTGCTGAAAGCTGCAAATAGCTGAAAAGATAGAAAATGGTTTTCTTGGCTCAGCAGCTGTAGCATAGTGGTTACAGTGCTGACCACATGCACAGAGGCTGACATGTTCAAACCTAGCCTGGGCCAGCTGGACAGCAATGACAACTGCAACAAAAAAATGGCCAGGTATTATGGCGGGTGCCTGTAGTCCCAGCTACTTGGGAGACTGAGGCAAGAGAATTGCTTAAGCCCAAGCATTGGAGGTTGCTGTGATCTGTGATGCGATGGCACTCTACAAAGGGTGGCATAAAAAGACTCTGTCTCAAAAAAAAAAAAAAAAAAAGAGAGAGAGAGAGAATGGTTTTCTAGACTTCTGGAAAACAGAACATAGAAAGAATCACCAACGTTTCAAACAAAAAGCTGTAACAGATCAGCTCAGTTCTATGTAACTGATTTCTGTTCTATCTGAAGTTAGGTCAGCAATACTCATGGACATGTTAGCTTCCTATTTAATGTCCTAGAATTTTGCTTTTAGTTCAATGGTATTTAATCTCCAAATTCATCAGAAATTGGATTTTGAGAGAACTTGCCAGCCTTTTTTACTACTTTCCTTGAAGGACAAACTTTGGACTTAGCCAGTAACAAATACACTTTCTGAGATGAATTAAAATTATCACTGACAACATACACTAAGACAGACCAATATCTTATAATATTGGAAGACATATATGTATATATATGCATATAAATATAATCCATAGAAAATTAATCACCATTTCATATCTGACAATATTTCCTATACAGTTTTAACACACCAAATAAGCCTAATATGTCTTTCTCATATTTTCATTAGCCTTAACATTTCAAGAAGACCAAATCAGAGTTTTGATTTTGGAAGGTTTGTCAAATATTAAAGGCTTAAAACATTTGTTCAAACAGGATCACAAGTCAAAAGATTCTACAGGCAAAACATAGCCAACTGGATCACATGCAAATTTTGTCACAAATTTCCTTTTACAAGCCTTATTTAACCTGCACAATTTACCTAAACCTTCTGGTTTGCTCTGCCTTTCATTTTCTTAAATAACCGATCATTCTGTTTCAGGACAAAATTTACCACACAAGATCCTTTGTTACACAATGCCATTTTCCTTTCTGTCTTATTTTTCTTACTCTCAAAAAAACACTTTTCACAAAACAGGATCGCAGTGTACTATGGAGTTAATTATTCACTTGGCTAAACTGGTAATTAGAAGATTTAAAAGGCAAAAATTTTGTTTCTGCACCTGTAGCTCAAGTGGCTAGAGTGCCAGTCACATACACCAGAGCTGGAGGGTTCAAATCCAGCCCAGGCCCACCAAACAACAATGATGACAACTACAACCGAAAAAAAAAAAAAACCCAAAAAACTAGGTGTAGTGGGGGGCACCTGTAGTCCCAGCTACTTGGGAGGCTGAGGCAAGAGAATTGCTTAATACTTGGTGCCTGTGGCTAAAGCTGCTAAAGCGCCAGCCACATACACCTGAGCTAGCGGGTTTGAATCCAGCCCGGGCCCACCAAACAATGGTGGCTGCAACCAAAAAATAGCTGGATGTTGTGGTGAGCACCTGTAGTCCCAGCTACTTGGGAGGCAGAGGCAGGAGAATCGCTTGAGCCCAGCAGCTGGAGGTTGCTGTGAACTGTGATGCCAAGCCACTCTATCCAGGGTAATGATAGCTTGAGGCTATGTCTCAAAAAAAAAAAAAAAAAGAGCGAGAGAGAGAATTACTTAAGCCCAAGAGTTGGAGATTGCTGTGAGTTGTGACACTACAGCCCTCTACTCAGGGTGATAGCTTGAGACTCTGTCACAAAAAAAAAAGGCAAAAATCTTATTCTTTGACAGAGACTCAGTTTCCCAAACAATCTAAACAATCAAATTTTTACATTTTATAAATGAGAGACATTTTATGGAATATAACATGACTTTAAGGGATTTTTTCGTTTTGTTTTGTTTTGAGACAGAGCCTAAAGCTGTCACCCTGGGTAGAGTGCTGTGGCATCACAGCTCACAGCAACTTCCAAATCCTGGGCTCAGGCGATTCTTTTGCCTCAGCCTCCCAAGTAGCTGAGACCACAGGTGGCCACCACAATGCCCAGCCATTTCTTGGTTGCAGCCGTCATTGTTGTCTGGCAGGCCCAGGCTGGATTTGAACCCACCAGCTCAGGTGTATGTGGCTGGCGCTTTAGCCGCTTGAGCCACAGGCACTGAGCCAACTTTAAGGTTTTAAGTTACTGAAAAATGTTCTGAAACCACAACATAGGCATCATTTCTCATGTCTTTTCATTGTCCCCCTAAGTCTTACATGGCCACATGGCATCAAACATGGCCAAAAAAGACATGACCTGTGTCATTAATTCATTTTACCAGGTTAGAGTTCAAGACAGAAAGCAGGAAACCAGAACATCCAGTTTCTCTCAGAATAGCCAGGGGGCAAAGTTGGAGCAGAGACTTATGGGCTAGACTGTTCCTGTGACTTCTGGACTAAGTATAGAGAATATGTCCCTTAAGCCTCATCATAGCTACCTCTCTAGACCTCAGAATTCAGAGGTTCAAAATCAAGAACATAAGCTCACAGTTGAATCTAGCAAATTTAGAAATATTACAGACATTTCTGGTTCCCTATTGGCAGTTTTATAATCTTCTTACATTTGAACAACTAGTTTTATCTCAAAAGATACCACAATCACCTGAATAGCAAGGCATTTGAGGCATCCCTGCTCACACAAAATTCTCAATCTTTCCAGAAATATAGTTACCACATAGTCTCCTGTAAACCCTTCCTTAAAATGCTTGAGCACAATTCCCAATGGGAGTGGGATTCCCCTGTGTGTTTCCCATTTCCTTCCCTCAGACAAACCATGAACACGTCACAGATGGAGTAAAAACAGGGATACAGATGTGGGCAGTCACAGTCACACAATCATTTCACCCTGTGAAGGGGGGGCTGGAGCCCCGCCTATTGTTATTCATCTCAGTCACTCTCCTAGCACTCACCTGCACACAATTCCAAACTGTTTCCAACCTATTTCCTAACCTGGGCAGCCTCTGTTTCCTTCTCAAACTGACATGAGTGGTACTTGGTAGGCACTGGGAGTTGATCATACACCCCTCTGCTCTTCTTGAGCAGGACCCCCTTGACTGGTCTTACCTTGCCTCAGACATCTCCCAGTGCAGGTGCCAGTTCCTGTGTGCCAGGTGCTCCTGGTGTTTGACTCCATGAAGACCCCCCCCAGGAGTCCTTTCTCCCCCCATTCAAGGTGTTCACACAGGGAGGCAAAACTAACATCCTTGGAGTGCTCAATGGTTCATGTCACCTAGGCTGATCAGGCTCCCCCCCCCCCAACCCCCCAATTGGTGTCCAAAGAGTTGGTAGCAACCACCAGGTGAGTCTGAGCCTGTTCTTTCCTTGGGTGATCTCATTTCCTGGTCAGGGAACCAGAAATGTTGCGGGAAGACAAGGCCCAATGGAGAGAAAGAACACCCAAACACTGTGTTTAAAAGAGGAAGAGCCAGTGATGTGATAGCAGACTAGAGTCTAAAATAGCCACCCTCCCCAACTGGCTCAGTCTTCTCCTTTTTATTTCTAGTCAAAAGTTTTGGCCCACAGGTACCTTTCTCATTGAATCAAGTCAGTTTGATTCAAGCTGGAGAAGCAGGCTCGGGCTTTTACAGAAGTGGAAGCAAGCATTAGTTTCCAGGTTCCAGGAAGTTAAGTTTCTATAAATTCCTAAGAGCTGAGTCACTACAGGGAAGAATTTGTGGGTGTGTCCTTGGGGCCTCCTCGAGAAGACCTCTGTTCTCTTAGACCTCACTTTTCCCAGGTATCCTCTCTCAAAACGGTAAGATAAAGTTTATTTTACAGGGAAGTACATAGAAAGGCAAAAGCTTCCAGCAGTGAGTGGGGGGAGGAGCCTCACATGGGTCTTCTGTCTGGGGGTTCACATACTGTGTCCAAGCAGGGAAATCTTGGGAGTAAAAATCACACTTGGTGAGGAGCTGGCAGACAACAAGACATCCTTGCCCTGTTGATTAGCAAATGAATGAGGTCCTCATAGTTCTTGCCTCAGACAAGGCAGCAGAGTGTGTGCTTCCCACTTATGGAGGGGCTATCCGGATGAAATCCTGCTTGTGTTCAGGGAATGCAGTTTGGAAAAAAATGTTTGCTCAGGCCTAGAAAATGGAGGTCTTGAATGGGGGAGACACTGTGTCAATCACATGGTCTCTATGTCTCTTTGTGTTCTCTCCTCTTCTTGTAAGGATACCAGTCATTGGATTTAGGGCTAACTGTGATCTAGTATGAGCTCATCTTAATTAAACCTACTAAGACCCTATTTCCAAAGAAGGTCACATTCTGAGCTTCTATGTAACACAAATTTGGAAGTGATATACTCTTCAATCTATTACAGTTGCCCTGTAAAGGGGCCCACATGTCAAAGAACAAATGTTACTCACCAACTATCACTGAGAACCTGAGGACTCCCAACAGCCACATAAGTGAGCTTTGAAGGGATTCTCTTCCAGCTGAGCCTTTAGGTGACTCCAGACTTATAAGAGAGCCTATGCCAGGGCACCCAGATAAACCATTCTCAAATTCCTGACCCAAAGAAACTATGAGATTTGAAAATGTTTTAGGGCCAAGCATGGTGCCTCACACCTACAATCCCAGCACTCTGGGAGGCCAAGGTGGGTGGATTGCTTGAGCTCACGAGTTTGAGACCAGCTTGAGAAAAATGAAGACCCCATCTTTACTAAAAATAGAAAATCTGAGGCAAGAGGATCTCTTGAGCCCAAGAGTTTGAGGTTGCCTTGAGCTATGATGCCATGGTGCTCTACCTAGAGCAACAACTTCAGACTCTGTCTCAAAAAGAAAAAATGTTGTTTTAAAGTAAAAGCACCTGTAGTGAGGAGAAGGTGGATTCATTCAGGCTAGGGCTGAGATGACACAGCTGAGAGGCTTAGGTACTATGTGACCTTCACCTAAGGTCTCATATTCTTGATGTTTTGTAAATTCCTCTTTAACCTAAAAGTGTATATCTTGAGTACTTAAGGGAAATTGATTTAGTTGAACAGTCCAACTTTTGAATTAAACTGTTATTTTGGGTCATGGGTTATGCCAATTATTGTTGTTTAAGATAAAGATTAACATAGGTTTTACTTTGAACTATCATGTAAAAAACTCTGATTTTAGAAATGGAAGAACAGGCTTCATGCCCTAGCACAGTGGTTATGGCACCAGCCACCTCCACAGAGGCTGGCAGGTTCAAGCCAGTCCTGGAAAAGGGATGGAAAGGGAAGGGAAGGGGCAAGGGAAGGGGAAAGGAAAAAAAGGAAAGGAAAGGAAGAAAAAAGAAAGGGAAAAGAAAGAAAAGAAAGGAAAGGAAAGAAAGAAAGAAAAGATAAGATAAAGGAAAAGAAAGGAAAGAGAAGAAAAGAAGGAAGGAAGGAAGGAAGGAAAGAAAGAAAGAAGAAAAGAAAGAAAATAAAATAAAATAATAGAGCAAGTCTTGGAGAGGCTACTCTCACTGCTCTCCAGAATTGCTGGCCTTCTAACATAGTTTGGTTGACCTAGCCCCATCTCTGCATGTTGGCTGACAGTGACAGGTGGCTGAATCCTCTTCAACTGGTAACAAAAGGACTAAATGTGGGAGTAACTTGTCTTGAAGCATACATAAAAAATACAGAGTTGAGTATCGGGAACTGGAGTGCTGTCTACCCAAAATATAGAAGTGGTTTTGGACCTTGGCAATGCACAGAGGATAGGAAGATTTTGAGGAAAGTTAGAACTTAATTTTTTTTTTGAGACAAAGTCTCACTCTGTTGTCTTGGGGTTGAGTGCCATGGTGTCATGATAACTCACAGCAACCTCAGACTCTTGGGCTTAGGTGATCCTCTTGTCTCAGCTTCCTGAGTAGCTGGGACTGCAGGCACCCACCACAACACCCAGCTAGCTTGAGCTTAAATTATGTTGAACAAACTTAGTGGAAATCCAGACTTTGAGGATGCTGCCAGTAAAGGCTTAAAAAGAGGTGAAGAACATGTTATTGTAAACTGGGAAAAGAGAATCCTTGGGGAGTGGCAGAAAGTTTAGCAACATTATCATCTACAGTTATACAGAAAGTAGAAAATATTTCCAATGAACTAGATGATCTAGATAAGAAAATTTTTCAGCAAATTTTTCTTTTATTTGAGACAGTCTCACTTTGTCACCCTTAGTAGAGTGCTGTGGTGTCATAGCTCACAGCAACCTCAAACTCTTGGCCTCAAGAGATTCTCTTGCCTCAGCCTCCTGAGTAGCTGGGACTACAGGTACCGGTCACAATGCCTGAATATTTTTAGGGATGGGGTCTGGCTATAACTCATGAGTTCAACCAATCTGCCCACCTTGGCCTCCCAGAGTGCTAGGATTACAGGCGTGAGCCATGACACCTGGCTCAGCAAATTTTTAAGCTGCCTAGTGTCTTCTTTCTTTCTTTCTTTCTTTCTTTCTTTCTTTCTTTTTTTTTTTTTTGTGAGACAGAGTCTCACTATGTTGCCCTCAGTAGAGTGCTTTGTTTGTCACAGCTCACAGCAACCTCAAATTCTTGGACCTAAGAGATTCTCTTGCCTCAGCCTCCCAAGTAGCTGGGACTACTGGTGCCTGCCACAACACCCGGCTATTTTTTGTTGCAGTTGTCATTGTTGCTTAACTGGCCCCGGCCCAGGCTGGGCACAAACCTGCCAGCTTTGGTATATGTGGCTGGCACCATAATCACTGTGCTACAGGCACCAAGTCTAGTGTCTTGTTTTTTGTGGTAAAAGTGACAATGAAATAAATTGCAAGGAGGATTCTAAAATGAAAAGCCCTGGTTTTCAAGCTAATATCAAAATCAGCACTGCTAATAAAATGGAGTCTGTGTGAGCTCTGACTGCTATAACAAAATACTACAGACTGGGTATTTTTGGAAACTCAAGATCAAGGTCCCAGCAGTTTTGTTCCTGGATAGGGCTTGCTTCCTGGCTTACAAACGCCCCCGTGTTTTCACGTGAGAAATAGAGAGTATCCATCTGGGCACCGTGAATCTGGGGAGATAAGACTCCAGGCATCTCTGGCTGGTGGGATCTGCCTGTAATCATCCCTGTGAGGATACAGGGAGTCAGCAAGAGACTTCTGGACCCCAAGAGGAGGACAAAAACAGTGGAAAACTGGCAAGTGGTTGCATGTGTTCAATTGGTCTAATCCTGCCGACAACTTCCACAGGCAAAGGAACTTAAAGAGCAAGAGGAAGTGAAAGGAAAATTAGGGCAAGGAAACAGATAAAAGAAATCACTCATGAAGAAGAATCAGCAGAAAACTCCAGGCAACATGAAAAACCAGTCTAGAACAACCCCGCCAAGGGACCATGAGGTAGCTACTGCAGAGGATTCCACCTATAAAGAAATGTTAGGAATGACAGAAAGGGAATTTAGAATACACATGATGAAAACAATGAAGGAAATAATGGAAACAATGAAGAAAACTGCTAATAAAGTGGAAAATAACCCAAAGGAAATCCACACACAAAATCAAATAAGAGATGAACAATATGAAGAATATAGAAAGGAGATAGCAGAGCTGAAGGAACTGGAGCAGTCAATTAGGGAACTTAAAGATGCAATGGAAAGTATCAGCAACAGGTTAGACCATGCAGAAGAAAGAATTTCAGAGGTAGAAGACAAAGTTCTTGAGATAACTCAGATAGTAAAAGAGGCAGAAAAGAAGAGAGAGAA
>CAUYPK010073599.1:0-14508 GCA_963574355.1 Loris lydekkerianus | reverse complement strand
GATACAAACATCAATGGTTTGGTCCCTGTCTTAGGTTGACTGAATGCAGAGTGATCTTACCCGTCTTTGGGTACTATGAATGTAATCCACCGTGCAGCCTCTCCATATCCTGTCTTAGGTTGTCCCCGCTTTGGGAATCTTACCGTCATTGGTGCTATGGAGGGCAGTGAAGAATAATAGTTAGATTCTTGGTTAATGAGCCGGTGATATTGGACCTCAACCTGATTTAACTGCCTCTAACCTTTTTTTTGGGGATATAGGGCCCAAAGGTGAAGGGTAAATAAGGGTAGCAGGGGAAGAAGGTAGGGTGAAAAACCATGTAGGCCCAAAGTTGAAAAATTGTTCCTCTGTTTTCTATTCACGCCTTATAGACCTCATGAGCCACAATGTTTAAACAAACAAATAAAAAAGAGCCTGATGCTTATAAGCTTCTTGGTTCATTTATTTCTATAAATTATATTGTTAAGATTGAGGCTATTGAAGTTTTTTTCTTTGTAAGTGATTTCTACACTTAAGTTTATCACATATGAGTTCTTCCATTGTCTTCTTTCCTATACAGCCTAGGACTGCTTGTTGGTAATTTTGTCTTGCCATTTCACATTGTGTTTGACTAAGAAAGAACACTAAAGCCTACTCTAACAGTATCTACTATGTCTATAACTTTATTCATTAAAATTGTTTAACAAGTGCCTACTGTTCATAGGTCCTGGAGCTACCAGCTGAAATATGTTATAGTGACCATATTCTAGGATCACAAACCTATATTGGAGCAAGAGATATGCACAAATGTAGTGCTGCATTATATGTCTATTCCAAATACAGCACATGAAGTGATAAACTAATCTCTAAGCATTGGTATATGGGGAAACTATCCATAGAAAAAAGTTTGAACATAGAGGAAAAAGAGAAACAAAGAATTTGTTAAAATTATTGGCTTGGTCATCACTATTTCTCTGGAATGTTGATTAAAAAAAATTATCTCAATAAGAAAATTGTAGAATGCAATTAATCTTTGAAAGATATTTATATGGTTTGTCATAACCTAGACCATGCCTTTCTTTTTCTTCCTACTACCAATACCTCAACGGACCTAGATTGAGGGACGCTTAACATTTCTGTAGCTCTTTCCTGACTTTCTTCCATTACAGAAGTTACACACTTTCTATCTCTGTCTCAATGCATGGGATTATACAGAATAAAGATTAGATATTTACTTACTTACTTATGCATTCTTCCACATTCCTAAAATCTAGGACAAGAGAACATTTATAGTAACTTGGCTTCTCTTTTACAGAGGACTGAATGATTTGTGTCTTTTATCCTAAGTATTCATTAACTCTTCTAAATACAGTACATCCAGTTTCCTTTGAAATCTTCCATTCTCCATTGAATATGGTCTCCATGGGACTTTCAGGCAAGGACATCTATCTTTCCTCCCTTAATGAAAGGGTGGGCACTTGATCCAAGATGTGGCAAATTATACACCATTTTGGGATTTTAAGTTGTTTGGCTAGAAAATAGTTAAGGCTAATTCATTTTGATGATCATGCCTTGAAAAAACTACTTATTAGTTCCTGATATCTATATGTCAGGAAATTCTCTGTACCTTATATTTTCAGAAAATTTATATTTTAACTTCTCTGAGCCCCTCATACAAGTCATAAATAAAATTATTCAGAGATAGTTTCTGATAACTTCGACCTTTTCACTCATCCCACTTCCTATGCCTTTTCTTCCTTACCTCATGCTTGAAGGCTTAGTGCAGATGATGACCTCTATGACCACTTGTCAATGCTGATTTCACCCAGAAAAAATACATTATTTTCTAAGTTTCTATTCTTGTGTCATTTTTAGATATTCCTCTCCTGCAGTTCTCATGACATTTAATTGTGGGTAGCTGAGCATATGACTCTGGGTAGATGGTGAGTTCTTTTCAGGATAGTTAATGGATTCTTATTCTCTTTGTGACTCTCATATATCTCATAGAGCTGTGCATATAGTAAAACACCCAAAGATTCTGTCTTTTTTTGTTATTGATGGAATGAATGTGCAAATAGTGTATCTCCTGTAACAGGTGGCTGTGTTCCCACACTGTTCTTTAAACTGAAATCAGAAACTAATCTGAAATAAACATATCTTACCCTTTTCACCATTATAGTCAACATTTCATTTTGCTTTCACAAAAGCTGTGTGAAAACTGCATGGGTTATCTGAATAAACACAATTATGAAGGCTGAAAAATAAATAAGCATTGGCTCAGGAAAGAGTGGAAGATGTTTAGAATATTTACCTTCAATATAGGTAGCTACACTATTTTTATCGTTCTACAGATGCCAAAGAATAAAGGGTGTGAGGCTTCAGCTGACTAAATTCTATCTTGTACTATTTTATTTATAATTTATATCCTGCCTACCTCTAGAAAATGAATTTTGAGGTTCACTAAAATAAAAGTGTATCTAATAGAACAGAATTAAGCTTAAAAGTAAAATCATAAGTAAACTTGGGAAAAATTTTTTTTCTAATAATTTAACTTTAAATTTCTTGCACGGCAAAGAAAAAGAAACGTGATGGTTTATAAAGATTCATCTGATCAGGGACAGCGTATAGACATTGATCAATTTCTGAACGTGGCCTGTCCTGGTCCATTTTGTGTTGCTTTAACAATATAACTGAGGCTGGTTAATTTATAAAGAAAGGAGGTTCATCAGGCTCACAGTTCTGGTGGCTAGAATGGTCAAGATTGGGTAACTGTGTCTGGTGAAGGCCCCATGTTGCTTCAACTTGTGACAGACAGTAGAAGGGGAGCAGGCATGTGCTGAAGAGATCACAGGATGGGAGAGGAAACAGAGAAACTGAAGAAGCCTGACTGTAGTACATCTGAGAATGCACTCACCCACCCCGGGGGGCAATAATCTATTCATAAAACATCTGCTGCCATGACCCACACACCTCCTACTAGGCCTCTCCTCCCAACACCATCATATTGGGGATCAAATTTCAGCCTGAATTTTATTAGGTACAAGACACACACAAACTGCAACAAACCCTAAATTCTTAAGAGACAGTTATCATAGGTCTTCACCTAAGAAGGACTGTAGTAAAATGAGAGACACTCACTTTCCTTCTAATTATGTAATTTATAATTTAATGACAGTAATAGTAGACAGAAGAGTACCCCAATACAAATATTGTTAGTGTTTTATGGATATTCATATTTAACACTTCAAAACGACCCATGTTCTAAGTTTTATATCCTGTCCCATTTGTTTTCTTTTGGGCACAGGTATCCCTCCACATTACAGAATGCAGGAAATGTATAATCTAGTCAATGAAGACAACAAAACTATATTAATAAAGACTAGTAATTATATTAAAATTAGAACAGGATCATAAAGCTATAACTACATAATTTTAACAATGGCATATTCCTAGTTACCCTTTTATGCAATAGTATGTCAATATATCAATAGATACACTTATAGTGAATAAATTAAAAGACAATTACAAGACTAGTTATGTAAAAACAAATGTTAATATATTCAAATACATATTATTCTTTAAATTTTATATGTATATACAGGTTTTTTTTTTTTTTTTTTTTGTAGTGGGAATTTTGGGGAGTTCAGGCCAGATTCTTTTCACTGTTCCCTATGCCCTCATCCTTATCCCACAGGTGCTTTGAGTTTGCTCCAAAGGGCTTGTACCTCCAAAGATATACCATTGGCTCCATGTGTTTGGGGGAGTATCACAGCATTCTTCCCCTATAAGACTAGTAACTGACATCTGTGAGGGTAGAGAAGTAGAAAAGCCCAGCTTCTTCTCAAGGCAGGGGATCTTTGTGAGGCAAATTACAGTGATCCTCCTCGGGACAAATTTAGACTTTTGGGGGGATCATATCCTTGCTCAGCCCCTTCTCTTTCTTTGTCCCACGTAATTCTTCATAATGTGTCCCCTCCTTCTCCAAGAATCCTTTTTTAATTAACTACTTGTACCTAGGTTCCTATCTTAGGTTCTGCCACTAGGGAGCCTGATAAGAACCTAATTAAGGACTGTTTAGGATAATGTGTTGCTCCTATTATGTGGTTTTATGTTGGGAATTCACTTAAAGCCAAAATTTCTACTCCCCATGTTCTAGTCATCATACTTTTGCATTCCAGATGGACCCCAAATATGCAAATTCCATCAGGCCTGGTATGACATATGTGCTGACTGTTATATAAAAGGTCTCTCAGAAAGAATTTAAGGTAGTTTTTGAATGGTCGTCAAAATCACCTCTAAGTATATTTTTTCCATCCTTTCCTATATCCAGCATTTCTTTGCTAATAACATATAAATTGAGTCCTTCATTCTGAATATCCCTTTTTAAAAATGAAAACAAATCTACATACTTTTTGAGTGACTGACATATAATTTTTCCAGTGCTTAACTAGCACTAATGATAACAAATTATCAGATGCATGACACTGTAGGAACTATTCCATTACAAAGACATTTTCGTTAAGATTTGGCAAACATTCTAGCTATGAATATTTAGGACTTTAGTCTTTGCCTAAGTACATTTTGCATATGTAATATGAATATTTCTAGAAGAAATCTATGTACAAAAGTATTTTTTTCAAGTCCAGATTCTGGCTAAAATACTAATTTTTGTTATTTTATTCTAATAAGACTGTTGACTTTTTAAATTCCAGACATTGCCTTATTGCCTCCTTGCACAGCCCGGTGAGTCACGTGTGTACATTCTGCTGTCGCTGCACTGCAGAAACTTGCCTGATTTCACCAGCAGACGTAAGCTGTGGCTTATCCTCCTGTACTCCTTTGTAAGCTGTGCCCAGCATTTGCTTCTCAAGACTGACCCCTAGCTAGCCGGCTGTCATAGCATCCTTCTTTCTTAATATACTCTACTTCCACTTTAGAAATGCAGTTACTATGTCACTACCTTCACAGATCTCTAATCTAGTGGACTACTACATTTGGATTAACTAATAGCCCCAAGGCCAGTGTTAGCCATCCTAACCTTGATAACTTTCCAATTTCCCGTGTCTCTCTTTGCAGAATAGGAAGGACTATTTATTTTGCTATCACAAGAATTGCTCTGTGTGTGTGTGTGTGTGGGGGGGGGGGGGGCAGATGTACCTGGGAAGCATAAGCATCTTTCCCCACAGTGTTTTATTGTCTATGTTTTCCCACAGCTGTAGAAAAAGGAGAGAAGATGTAAAAGTGGGGCTCTTTCAAACTCCTTATGAGCTACTAGAAAATCCCTTTTTGAAATGTAGTTAGTTGTCAATTACTATAGGATCTACTATGGGCTAAGCATTAGCCTAGACACAAGGATACAAGGATATGAATAAAAATGTTCCTACCTTTTTAAGAAGGTACTTCTTCCTACCTTTTTAAGAAGTAAATTAAAATAAAAATATTTATATTGGCAAATATTTATAAAATAATAAAGATTAGATTGACTAGGAAGAGCTAGACAGAAGAGGCTGTCCCAATACTGACAAGGGTAGCTTCACGAGAAGGTACTATCAATTGGGTCTTGAAGAACAAAAATATTTTTTATCAAATAGGTAAAAAGAATGAGGATAGGAAATTTAAATGAGACTCCAAAAAATTATAGAATGTTGATTGGTTAAAATCTAGGAGACTGCCTCAGATGGTGATGTCATCAGAGATGGGGAGAGTAATTGAGCAAAGTGAAACCAGAAAAGCCAGTTTACCTGTAATTATTGTGTGTGACTTTTTAATGCCTTTGGGCCTATCTTTAAGAAGAGTGGTGGGCAACTTTTGTCCAAATGAACAAAGTCAGAAAACATCAAAATATTTATGAGTCACATTTTAAAAAAATTCAAACTGAAAGTAGCTTTGAGTCCTATCAGAGAAGACTCTATGTGTGTGTCTGTCTGTATGTTATGTATATATCTCTTTAGAGGTAATACAAGTTATGTTACTTAATTTTCTCAATATAAATATTTAATTTTTATCAAGATTTGGCAAACATACTAGCTATGAATATTTAGGGCCTTAGTCTTTGCCTAAGTAGTCCTCATTTTGCCTATGTAATATGAATATTCCTAGAAGAAATCTATGTCTATATGAATAAGACAATTGATGTTCTATTTTAATCACTAAAGTGTTAATATGTGGGCATATTTGTGAATTAGTAGTACAAAACAGATTTCCAAGGCCTAATACTTCACTTTTGCACAAAACTTTAAAGAACACGAAGTATATTGAAAAGCATTGCATCATTTTATTCTCAAAACTCACTCCAAGAAATAGGTACCACCATTATCTCTAACAGGAAGAAAGAGGCTCAGAGAAGTAAAATGTTTTATAGAAAATTATATAATGTTTTAACAGCAGACTAGGTGTGTGTCAAGATCAACACTAAACACTGGGAAATCCAGGACATGATCCATTTCTCTCAGCCAAGCTCCTCCTTCTTCCCATAATCATAATGATCGGTAGCTTCATGGCCAATAAAAGTCATACCCTAACCACGGCAACTCTTCAGTGGCAACCCTGAGCAGCAGCATCTTCCCTAGTGTTCCAGAACGCTGCATTGCACTAACAGACAGACCCTGGCACTACCAACTTGAGACGCTGCCCTAGTTGTGTTGAAATGCAGCTCTGCTCCACCTATGAGACAATTCCTCTGCCAATCCCTAGTCTCCAGCACTGCTATAATTACTGAGCCAGATGCTCTTGCTTTGAAATAAGATTTTTTTAAGGCCTCATTTTGAGTCTAAGGTGTTTGCTGTGAAGACTTTTTTTATTCTTGTGCCTTGCACGAGGAAGGAGGGCAGGCGAGTTGCATGCATGCACCGGAAGGCTGCTTGCATTCTTAGAAGGCTCAGCTATGTAGCAACACTGAAAGTCCTACATTGCTGTTTGAGGAAGATAACTCTGGTGGCTGTTATCTTTTTTGCCTCAGAATTTTACACACTAAAAATAAAACACCATAGGTTTAATTTCTTGATTTCAGGCACAGTCAGGACATATTTGAAGTTGGCACCTCTTAGAAAACATTTCTTCTTTAAATATGTAAATGTGACTGAAGGGACTAATTCTCCTGGGGGAATCATATCTTTTTCTCTTCTCCATGAAGTGTGCATGTAGTGGTGGCTTTAGAAGCTCAAACAGAGTCGAGCCCATTGCAATCAAACAATATAGACTTGTAGTGAGTTTAGTGCCATGTAGATGAATGAATAAAAGAGATTTATTAACTTATAGGACTGAAGCATGAATTGTTTGTGAATGAAATCTATAGAGAAATATGGAAATAGGAGAGTGTGAAGAATTCCATGAATAAAGATGTTGACAGCAACAAAATAAAACTGCTTCGGAATTGATATTAACTGGATGATTTGCATATTAATTAGGCAATTTGGGTATTAATTAGATAATTTGTTTCTGCTGCAGAATCCTACGAACTAGAAATGAACCTTCAAGGGTGGTTTTGTGGTGTGTGTGCATGTGTGTAAGTAAAATCCTGGGAATGGTGCCAAATTGAAGTCCTCAGAAAATTAAAGTCCTTAATTTACCTGTAGAACAGGTACCCTTGTGTTAGCAGAAGCTTTAGAGCTAACGCAGATATCCTTAAGGCTGGAATGCCTGCTCTATCCTTCACATTGAAAAGAGGCATTTTCTACTACTTCAAGGAAAGCCTGCTTAAAAATCCCTGGTTACAGGGATTTGTCATTTCCATGGATTACTACAATTTGGGAAGATCATTGGAATTAGAGTCAGTCAAATTTACAAGGGCCAAGAATCCTCAGAAGTGCATTTTAGCACCATTTATTCTATTTGGTTGACAGTGGCTGACAAAATGATGAGCTAGTATTTTGCAGAACAGAGATTATTGTCTTTCTATTCAGAAACAAATTGAAAGGAAAAAACAAAACAAAATATGGTGTTTACTATACACTATAAATTGTAGCTCACTTTACCCCATGTTTTAGGAAAAAGCATTCTATTAAGATTTTACATGTTAATTTATTAACACCTGCCCACCTAAGATATTAGTTTCATGAAAGTAAGGAAGGTATTGTATATATTGTTGTGTTTCTAATGTTTAAAACACTGCTGATCATCAATAATTACTGGTGAATATATAAATGGTGTAAACAGTAGCTATACTTACTGTTGAAGTCCCCTACCTCTATTAAAATGATTTAAAGTTATGAAGTTAAATTACTGTGATTGAAAATATTAAATGTGAAACATCACCAATTAATGTGGACAGGGAAAAAAATGCTTTCCTCTGCTAACCTGCTCCCTGAGTCCCTTAAGTACCATTGAGGAGGCTTTCTCTGAGTTTGGTTGTGTGAAGGCTGCCTGTTTGCCACTTGCCAGCAGATGGCCTAATTATTCCATCATTCACTAGGCACTGAACCTATTCTTTATAAAAAAAAGCGCTTGATGAAGGCTAACTTTCCTCTTGATGTATTTTTAGCAGAGCCTGTGTATTAGTATATCTGTCATTATTTTTCCCCGGATTAAACAATTGATTAGAGATGCTGATTTAACACAGCATCTAGTGGATGTAATCAATAAGAAAAGAGTGTTTATGTATGTCAAATCACCTGAGATGATCCAAGGAGGTGACACACTAATATTATTGCCTCATGGATAAATTGATTCATCAGCATCTAAGAAAAAATGAAACCCTTTGTTTTCCTTTAGATAGTCCTTATAAGTCATTTAAAATATTTTTCACATTTAGATGACTTTACCCACTTTTCTTAAATTCAGGGAAAGGAACTGTCAGTGTCCAAACTCAGTTTATTTGTACCAAATTTCTTCAGATTTCTGAGGTTATTTACAGATTATGAATTTATCTCTAAAGGAAAAGTGATTTTAAACTATAAAGCATGTCAAATTTGTTCTTTGTGCGTATATATGAAAGAGCTAATATGTATGAAAAAAGAGATGGGAGGGGCGGTGCCTGTGGCTCAGAGAGTAGGACGCTGGCCCCATATACTGAGGGTGGTGGTTTCAAACCCAGCCCTGGTGGAACTGCAAAAAAAAAAAAAAAAAAATAGCCATGGGTTGTGGCAGGTGCCTGTAGTCCCAGCAACTTGGGAGGCTGAGGCAAGAGAATCGTCTAAGCCCAGGAGTTGGAGGGAGTTGGAGATTGCTGTGAGCAATGTGACACCACGGCACTCCACTGAGGGCGACAATTCGAGAATCTTTGTCTAAAAAAAAAAAAAAAAAAAAAAGAAACAAGAAAAAAGAGATGGGAGCTATTAATTAAATTAAATATACTTTTGCTTAATCTTTTAGTTTATTAACTCTACCAATATAAAAAACATAGCGTTTCTTTATTTACTTTCTTTTAAATATTGTTTATCTCATTAGGGACCATAAACAGTCAATTGCTTTGCTGTACTTAAATGTCAGCACTGTGAGAAAAAGTGCATTGTCTATCTTGTTTATTATTGTTTATGTACTGACCACATACAGCAGCACCTGGCATAGGGAAGTAATTCAATCAATGCTTATAGATCAAATCAATTTTTAAAAATTTTACAATGTGGATACACGGTGTCACTTGTCACTCAGTCTAGGTTATGGTAGTGCAATCCCTTCAACTTCTGTCTGCTTCTTTAGTGGCTAAGACTATATATAGGCTATGCACCGCCACAGCAGCTTTTTTTTAAAGAGACGGGGCCTTTCTATGTTGTCCAGGCTGATCTCAAACTGCTAAACTGAAGCAATTGTCCTACTTCTGTCTACAAGTAGCTGGAATTACAGGCATGAGCCAATAATCTAAATGGAAGCAACCTAAATGTCCATCAACAGATGAATGAACAAGGAAAATGTGGTGTATATACATAATAGAATACTATTCAGCAATAAAAAATAATGAAATCTAGTCATTTGTAGCAATGCAGATGAGATTGGAGGACATTATACTTAGAAAATAAGTTAGACACAGAAAGATAAATACCACATATTTTCACTCACATCTGGAGGTAAAAAACATTGAGTTCATATAAAAGAAGAAAACAGACTTATAGTTATTAGAAGCTGAAAGGGCAGAGAGAAGGGGAGGGTGAGATGAAGTTACTTAAAATACAAAGTTACAGCTAAGAGGGACCAATAAGTTCTAATGTTTTGTGGCATTGTAGGGTGAATATGGTTAACAGAATATATTTTCACAAACCTAGAAGACAGAATTTTGAATGTTCAGAACATAAAGAAATGATGAGTATTTAGGGTAATGGATAAGCTAACTACCCTGATTTCATCATTATACAGTGTGTATATGTATCAAATATCACTCTGTATCCCTTCAATATGTACAATTATTACTTGTCAATAAAAACTTAAGAAAAGAACCAAACACATTAAATAAATAAGCAAATAAATAAGTAAATAACAAATAGAAAAATAGATGGAGAAAAACGCAGAAGATTCCAGAAATGTGGTTGGTGGTGTCAAGTTGATTATTTGAAATAAAATGAAACTTATAATTCAGCTTCTGAGTTTTATTTCTCTTATTCAGTGTGAAACCAAAGAATGGTCTTCACAGGTTTGTTCTAAAAAATATTCTTAGGAAGTTTCTTAAATGCCCCAAAGTGTTTAGATATCATTCCTAGCAAACAAAACATGTTCATCCTTTTATGTTCTTAAGTGTTTAGGACTCAGAGATGTCCAACCTTTTTTTCTTTTGTGCCACACATTGAAGAATAAGAGTTGTCTCGAATCAAGCAGCAAATACACAAAACACTAAGGAAATCTTAGGAGCAAAAGAAAAGGTCCATGAATACTTTTTTTGATATCCAACATCGCAGGTAAGCAAAACAGGCCTCAGACAATCTGCACACAGACCACAGGCCACAGTTGGACATTTGATGCTTTCACTCCCTGACTTGCATATATTTTGAGAGTGCTAGCATATCCGTGCCCCATGGATATCAAAAAGGTGGAACTGATTTAACTGCTTCAAGATGGAGCACATTTTTATCTAAATTTTCTAATTTTAAAAATAATTAAAAAATTATACAGTAAACAACATCTGGAATTTGATATCTGCTGCAGCCCATGGAACATACTCCAAAATCGACCACATCCTAGGCCACAAATCTAACCTCAGTAAATTTTGAAAAATAGAAATCATTCCATGCATCTTCTCAGACCATCATAGAATAAAAGTTGAACTCACTAACAGGAATCTGCATACCCATAGAAAAACATAGAAGCAAAATAACCTTACACTGAAGGATAAATTGGTTATAGATGGGATTAAGAAGAAAATTACCACATGTTTGGAAAAAAACAAACATCAAGACATGAACTATCAGAACCTCTGGGATTCTGCAAAGGCAGTCCTAAGAGGGAAATTTATAGCACTGCAAGCCTTTCACAAGAAAATGGAAAGACAGGAAGTTAATAACTTAATGGGACATCTCAAGCAACTGGCGAAGAAAGAATACTCCAACCCCAAACCTAGCAGACGAAAAGAAATAACCAAAATCAGAGCAGAACTAAATGAAATTGAAAAGAAAATAATTATATAACAGATCAATAAATCCAAAAGTTGGTTTTTTGAAAAGATCAATAAAATAGATAAACCTCTGGCAAACCTAACCAGGAATAAAAAAGAGTAAAATCTCTAATTTCATTAATCAGAAATGCTAATGATGAAATAACAACAGACCACTCAGAAATTCAAAAAATCCTTAATGAATACTACGAGAAATACTACTCTCAGAAACATGAAAATCTGAGAGAAATTGACCAATACCTGGAAGTACGCCACCTACCAAAACTTAGCCAGAATAAAGTGGAAATGTTGAACAGGCCTATATCAAGTTCTGAAATAGCATCAGCTATACAAAATCTCTGTAAAAAGTAAAGCCCAGAACCAGATGTCCATAATTCCACCAAACCTTTAAAAAACAACTAGTACCTATACCACTAAACCTCTTCCAAAATATAGAAAAAGAAGAAATATTACCCAACACATTCTATGAAGCAAACATCACTTTGATCCCATAACCAGGGAAAGACCCAAGAAGAAAAGAAAATTATACACCAATATCACTAATGCATATTGATGCTAAAATACTCAATAAGATCCTAACAAACAGAATTCAACAACACATCAAAAAAATAATACACCATGACCAAGTGGGATTTATCCCAGGGTCTCAAGGCTAGTTCAAGATCTGTAAATTTATGAATGTAATTCAGCACATAAACAAACTAAAAAATAAGGACCATGTGATTTTTTCAATTGATGCAGAAAAAGCTTTTGATAATAACCAGCATCTCTTCGTGATCAGAACACTTAAGAAAATTGGTATAGAAGGGACATTTCTTAAACTATTAGAGGCTATCTCAGCAAACCCACAGCCAATATCGTATTGAACAGAGTTAAATTGAAATCATTTCCACTTAGATCAGGAACCAGTCAAGGTTGCCCATTGTCTCCATTGCTCCTTAACATTGTAATGGAAGTTTTAGCCATTTCAATTAGGGAAGAAAAGGCAATCAAGGGTATCCACATAGGGTCAGAAGAGATCAAATTTTCACTCTTCGCAGATGATATGATCGTATATTTGCAAAACACTAGGGATTCTACTACAAAACTCTTAGAAGTGATCAAGGAATACAGCAATGTGTCAGGATACAAAATCAACATCTATAAATATGTAGCCTTTATATATACCAACAATAAGCAAGCTTAAAAAAACAGTCAAGGACTCTATTCCTTTCATAGTAGTATCAAAGAAGTTGAAATATTGGAGTATACCTAACAAAGGACATTAAAAATCTTTATAAGAAGAACTTTGAAACTTTAAGAAAAGAAATAGCTGAAGATGTTAACAAATAGAAAAACATACCATGCTCATTGCTGGGAAGAATCAACATTGTTAAAATGTCTATACTACCCAAAGCAATATATAATTTTAATGCAATTCCTATTAAAGCTCCACTGTCATATTAAAGATCTTGAAAAAATAATACTTCATTTTATATGGAATCAGAAAAAAACTCAAATAGCCAAAACATTACTCAGCAATAGAAACAAAGCAGGAGGAATGATACTACCAGACCTGAGACTGTACTATAAATTGATAGTGATAAAAACAGCATGGTACTGGCACAAAAACAGAGAACTAGATATCTGGAACAGAATAGAGAACCAAGAGATGAACCCAGCTACTTACTGTTATTTGATCTTTGACAAGCCAATTAAAAACATTCAGTGGGGAAAAGATTCCCTATTTAACAAATGGTGCTGAGTAAACTGGCTGGCAACTTGTAGAAGATTGAAACTGGACCCACACCTTTCACCATTAACTAAGATAGACTCTCACTGAATTAAAGATTTAAACCTTAGACATGAAACTATAAAAATACTTGAAGAAAGTGCAGGGAAAACTCTTGAAGGAATCGGCCTGGTTGAATATTTTATGAGGAGGACTCCCCAGGCAATTGAAGCAGTATCCAAAATACACTACTGGGACCTGATCAAACTAAAAAGCTTCTGCACAGCCAAGAACATAGTAAGTAAAGCAAGAAAACAGCCCTCAGAATGGGAGAAAATATTTGCAGGTTATACCTCTGATAAAGGTCTAATAACAAGAATACACAGAAAACTCAAACATGTTAGCAAGAAAAGAACACGTGACCCCATTTCAGGGTGGGCAAGGGACTTGAAGAGAAACTTCTCTAAAGAAGAAAGATGCACAATCTATAAACACATGATAAAAAGCTCATCATCCTTATTCATCAGAGAAATGCAAATCAAAACTACTTTGAGATATCACCTAACCGCAGTAAGAGTAGCCCACATAACAAAATCCCAAAACCAGAGATGTTGGCGTGGATGTGGAGAAAAAGGCACACTTCTAAACTGCTGGTGGGAATGCACACTAATACGTTCCTTCTGGAAGGATGTTTGGAGAATACTTAGAGACCTAAAAATAGATCTGTCATTCAATCCTATAATTCCTTTACTAGGTTTATACCCAGAAGACCAAAAGTCACAATGTAACAAAGACATCTGTACCAGAATGTTTACTGCAGCCCAATTCATAATTACTAAGTCATGGAAGAAGCCCAAGTGTCCATCGACCCACAAATGGATTAGCAAATTGTGGTGCATGTATACCATGGAATATCATGCAGCCTTAAAGAAAGATGGAGACCTTACCTCTTTCATGTTTACATGGATGGAGCTGGAACATATTCTTCTTAGCAAAGTATCTCAGGAATGGAAGAAAAGTATCCAATGTACTCAGCACTACTATGAAGCTAAATTATAGCTTTCACATGAAGACTATAACCCAACTATAGCACAAGACTATGGGGAAAGTGCCAAGGAAGGGGAAGAGAGGGGGGACGTTTAGGTGGAGGGAGGGTAATGGGTGGGGCCACCTCTATGGTGCATCTTAGAATGGGTACAGGTGATACTTACTAAATGCAGAATACAAATGCCTACATACAGTAACTAAGAAAATGCCATGAAGGCTACTTTGAACAGTTTGA
>CAUYPK010073598.1:0-70483 GCA_963574355.1 Loris lydekkerianus | reverse complement strand
CCGGGCTAAAAGGCCCTCACCCTATAAACCCCTTGGGGTGAACGCCCCTGGCCCCACCCCATAAAACCCCCCAACCCCCCCCCCCCCCCCCCCCCCCCGCCTCCTTTCCCCACCCCTCCGCCAAGCTCTATATAAGCCGCTGGTTGACGCAATAAAGTTGAGTTCCTGCTTCTCCCGGCTCTCCGGCTGCCGACGCTCACCATCCTGCTCAGCCCCGGGGACAGGGTCAGGCTGGCCCTACTCTCTCCTCTTCTGGACCTGCTGGACAGCCCGGCAGAAACTATCTTTGTACAGCTGTACACTATGTTCAAGCTAAGTAGGATTACAAAATCAAGTTAACCTAAAACGTTTGTAAAGACGTTACAGTAAGCTAAAGTTAGCTTATTACATTTTAAGATAAATTTAGTGAAGTGTTAAATGTACAAGGCTAATGACGTCTACAGAAATGCACAGTGACACACTGGGCCTGTGATTTTTCAACCCTTGTGCAGTGAGAGGATCTTAGGCGTGCTGCAGACATTGTAAAAGATTATTAAACTATTTCTAAAGAAGTTTAAAGCATGGTAAGATTTTTTACTTTTTTTTTTTTGGAACAACATAATTTTAGTATGCTGTGGAAGTTGAACCATAGGCTCAGTGTGTCCGCAGATGAAAAAGGTGAAAACCCCTCCTGCCCCCTCCCTTGCTGACTCATGGAGAGCTACTTCGGTCCTTCAGGCTCCATTCACGGAAAGTGCCGTTTGCAGGTGTAGCCGTTTTTATCTCTTATATGGTATTTTAAATATTGGTCATGGCATTACAGTTGCCTGCAGTACTCAGTATAGTATCACACTGGGTGGGTGGTGGCCCAGGAGCAGCAGGCTGTGCCAGGCAGCCCAGGCGCAGTAGGCCACACCAGCCCGGTCTGCATGAGCACACGCTGTGACGTTCACACAGTGATGAGACCACCCACCAACACCATCCATTTCTCGGAACGTATCCCTGTTGTGTCTGAACTACACAGTAGTTTTACAGAGATGATCCCTTTGTCTCACAGAACCTACGCTATGGAAAAGAGGCAAAGTTCAGGATAGATCACGTAGCCTAATCACCTTCCCCCACCTGTGGTCAGAAGCACCTTTTCCAAAGTGATGATTTTCTCAGGGCAGCCAAAGACATTGCAGGCGTCCTCAAACTTTTTAAACAGGGGGCCAGTTCACTGTCCCTCAGACTGTTGGAGGGCCAGACTATAGTTTAAAAAAAAAAAAAAAAAAAAGACTATGAACAAATTCTTAGGCACACTGCACATATCTTATTTTGAAGTAAAAAAACAAAACGGGAACAAATACAATCACACTGCCGCATGTGGCCTGTGGGGCGCAGTTTGAGGACCCCTGCAAATGATCTGAAGGTTCACCTTCCTCCTTGCCCTTTCTATCACTACATCAAGGGTGACGGAGGGCCTGGGGTTCTGTACTAGCTCCACACGCAAATGTGAAACACTGTAGGCCATGATTCATTTATTTCTGTGGGAAGGGACACAACATTTTCTAGCACATAGAAGAGTCTCTCCCATCTGAATGTCAGCTTCAGAGAACACTGGATGCATTTATCTAGTGACTGGCTGAAAAACGAGGTGATCTGATGTTATAAGACCTTGAGTCCATCCCTCCCGAAGGTCAGAAGAATTAGTGTTGCTGCGGGTAGGGAGTGTACCAACCACTGGGACACTTTGCTTTCAATCCGACTTTAAATTGGGTTGAGGGTGGCTAGGCAGCCATGGGAATGCTGTCAATTTTCAGAGGACATACATAAAACATATTTCTTAATCTGTATGGGTGACACTTCCCATATTGACCTATATCAAAAATTAATTTTTAAAAAGGAACTGCTTAAAAATCGAAAGGTTTTGATTCTGGAGACTAGAGATTCTTGTCTAGACTCTAGTTGAATAATTTCACTAGTAGGAGCTCTACCATATGTAACATGAAACTGTACAGATAATACATAAACCAAGTATAGAAAGAGGTGGCATATGGTAGCCTTCCAGGTCCAGGATGTACAAGTTTAAAACTATATCTACATATTTCTGATTTAGTGAACAAGTGCAAAGAAGTTTGATGTTTCAATAATTCATAAAAGCACATATGTACACCCAGTGAATTCTTCTCTTTATTGCTATTTTAAAAAATGTACAGTCTCATAACACATACAACATTTTTTTTTCTTGGTTCTATCTAACAATGGTCTTGCACCTAAAGACGGAGCGGTTCCACCTATTAAACTAATAAGATACAAGACATATGATTAAGTTTACAAATTATAATGCTTTATCTTTTTGGCATTAATTTAAAAAAAACAAACAGAAAACTTTAAAATACATATCCAAGAAAGAAAAGTGGCTACTTACACCAGCACCAATCTAAAAGTCGTTTTTTTTTTGTTGTTTTTTTTCTTCTTTCCCCCCAACAATGGCACATGGAATCACCTGCACATGGTTTTCAGGGAAAGGAACCCAGAATGGAACGGCAGAGGAGGCCTACCAGGACGGCCACATCAAGGACAGGATGATGACAAAGAGCAAGAGGAACATGCTACACAAACTTGCTCCTTCACATGACTCTTTCTGCATGTCTGTTCCTCATTTTTAAGACAAAGCCATTTTTAAAATAGTTTCAAAATTGAGCCAGACCAAATTTTTCCTTCTATAAGTAGAAAATAATATATATAGAGGCACTTTAGTTAAGGAATAGACAAAACCATCGTGTGTCCCACTCTCATCTCTCAGTCTCCATCTGCACCTTCACCATGACGGACGTGCAGATGCTGGTTAACTAGGAGTTGGGGGAGCAAGGGGGTGACCTCTGCTTTGTATTTCTGACAGTTTTATTCGCTGGGAGTCATTTATTTCCACATAATGTGTACAAAGTCGCTAAGTTTGCAATGAGGAAAAAAAAGTAAAACCACAGCTCCTGACAACTCTTAGAGCACTATTTCACAGCTTTCCCTTAGCACAGATACCTCGCCATCTACGCTAAGCATTATAGTTTATACAAATTATTTTTAAATAGCACGATTCCTGTACAACACGCACATTGGCATTCTATTCATCCCTAATATCCCCATGGCGGCATAAGCTCTCTTGTGGGGAGGGACTCTGTCTTGCTTACCACTGTAGCCCTACTATGCCTGGTACACAGTAGGTAATTAATAAATATTTGTTAATTGAAAAACTCAGTTTAGTGAGTAAATAATCTAGTGCAACAGGACAAACTACTCTCTCCACAGGAAACCCAACCACAACAGGATTGATGGAAAGGAAAGAGGAAATGCTAGACTCCCCCCAACTGCAAATAAATAAAGCAAAGCAAAAACAGAAAAAAACTAACAGTCCTCTTTACATATCATATAATTTAAGGATATTAAGCATTGGTAGGCTAATGGGAAGCATTTATATTTTATTTTCTAATGTTGTGTTTATTCATTTCTCCCTGAGAGCTTTATTTTTTTGGGCTGAAATTTTACAGGTAGCTTTACTGACATACAATTTAAAATGACAACACATAAACAGCAAACCACTTCAAATATACTCAGAGATAGACAGATCCGGGCATATCTGCTGATGCTGTTGGCATTTTGTGCATTCTCTTAAGTATTGTTAGGTCCAGACCTGTATTTACAGAAGATGCAGCATGTCCTACAAAACAGAAAATAGAAAATACAACAGCAAAAAAAGGCACCCCATTAAAAATAATTTTTTTTAAGAATCTTTATCCCTTCAGAGAATTCTACGTTTAAGTCTTGGGTGGGATATTCTATTTTTAAGGTTTACAGATCTATACTGTTAGAACAAGAAGCACATTCTGGTAATCATGTTCTTTAACAAGAGTGTGAATTGCATGTAGATAAATAGTGTTCTTTCCAAAAGCAATTTAAAGAAATCATCAAGAGTACTTGGCAGAGAACTTGATGAAATTAGGGGGGACAAAAATTAATGTCCAAGTTTTAAATACACAGCAAAATTCTGATTGACATTCTAAATAATTCACATTGTGTGCAAGATGTTCTTAATAAACACTAACAGACTGTGTCCCCACACCCGTGTCAGAGGCTCTACGTGGTCCTGTCAATGACGGATGCATGGCGCCAGCGACACATTGTCAGCTATAAAAACTGCTTTAAATCTAGTATTTTTTCCAACTTCAGTTCCACCGACGAAAATATACAAGTTTAGAAACCACAAAATATCCTACAAGCCTCTTTTTTTTTTTTTCCTTTTCCTGTTTTGTACTCTAGAGAACGTCTCTGTCATCTCTTCAGGAGACAGGGTTGTGCTTCTGAGCAGTGACGGTGTTCAGGGAGAGAAAGTGAGCCACACTCAATATGAACGCACACATGGAGGGTTCTGAGCTCACACAGCAATGACACTTTCAACTATACATATAGGTCTCCAGACGATACTCAGACTTTATATACAGGTTTTAATACATACATACACACGCACATTTACATACACATGTTCGCGCATCCGCTCACAGGTGGAGGAAGAGGTTGCCACTGTTTGGATCGCAAGGCAGTGTAATGAAAAGTTCTAGTCACTTCAGAGGGCTGCGAATGAGCTTTCTAAAAAAGTATCTGTGGAAAATCAGAAGTTAAGTTTCGTGACTGGTCTCTCTCGGCTGCTGTCCGATATCTGGTTGGTAATGCGTTTGCGATTCCGTTTCAATTTAGAAAGGTCTTTGTCAAACACTTCTCCTGAGCGTAAAGCTGAAACAAGGTCGTCGAACTCGCCGCTTTCTTCACTATTCTCTTTTGCTTTTCTCAATTTCCGTTCCCGTTCACGTTGTTCTTTGAGCTGCAAGTACAAAGGAACCCATTAGAGAAGTACCAACGGACCGCATTTTGTCTTCAGTGGAGATGAATTCCGCAGAGCATGGCAACGCTTTGGTCTGCGGTTGGCTCTGTCCCTCAGTCACGACAAAGGGGTGACGGGGACATGAGTCCCCAACAGCGAAGCACCAAACAGTGATGAAAAATTAGCACTGCACTATGGCTAGACCCTCATCATTTAGATTTGACGTGAACCTCCTGATATTCTAGTGAAAATGAGAGCAATTGAGGCAATGTCTGTTTTTATAATGGAAAAGGTATCGCTATTAAATAGACCTTAAATATTTGTTTCTTTATGGTATGGGATACACAAAAATCAAGAAACATAAAATCCGTGTGGACAGAAACAAACGAAGCCCTCCCAGTAACACCAATAAGCTGAGCAAGTTGAGACTTGCATGGGTGAATCAGGAAGGATGCTGTCAACTGAGTTTCTTGCAAGTGAAATACTGACCATAACGAAGTCTGTCTCAAAACTTTTGTAGTGACCCATGTGTAGACAGACTAAAGCAAATGGTCATCATGCCTCTTTGCTTACATTCAAGGCTTAGCCTGTATCTACTGTGCATACTTTATGCACAACTGAGCAACCGAGGCAATGTCTGTTTTTATAATGGAAAAGTTATCACTATTAAATAGACCTCAAATTCTTGTTTCTTTATGGTGTGGGGAATTAAAAAAGTTTTGAGATACTTACTTTTGAGTAAGAACTACTGTTGCTTACATTCAAGGCTTAGCCTGTATCTTATTCAAAGCCAATAATACCATACACATTATAGAAAGTTTGAATAATTCAGATAAATTAAAAGGGGAAAGAAAGCGTCTTTTATTTATTAATACTTATTTTAAAAAATAAACAAAATTTTAAAACAGGGTTTCATGTAGAAATCATTTTGTAGGGTGGCGCCTGTGGTTCAAAGGAGTAGGGCGCTGGCCCCGTGTACCAGAGGTTTAAACCCGGCCCTGGCCAAAAATTGCAAAAAAAAAATTATTTTGTAGGCTTCCCTAACATCATTAAATATTCTTTGAAGGCGTGTCTTTTAAGAACTGCCTAAATGCCCCGTTACACAGCTATTACACAATTTAAAACTAATGCCCGGATGGTGAACATTTAGGTTGTTTCTAGCTTGCGGCTATCATAAAGAAAGCTGCCCTCTTCGTGCAAATTTATAATGCTTTCTTTAAAATAATTTCCTAAGAAATGGAATTCCAGGTTAAAGGATGTAGAGCTATTTTTAAGGTTTTGACTATGTTCTGTCAGATTGGCTGAGAGTGACTTGACACCACTCTAAGTTCACAGCAGCCTTCTGAGGAGTCCTGGCCGCCCACCTTCTTGCCGGCGTACCCCAGTGCTCCCTAAGATGCCGTGGCTGGGAGGCAGCCAGGGAACCGGCCCCTGCGCCGCCTCTTACCTGAGCTTCCACGCGGGCTCGACGCTCGTCCTCTTCCTTCCTCCTTCTCATGTTTTCATTCTCTTGTTTGGCTTCTGACACAGCTTGAAGAAACTGATCAAAAATGCCAAAGAACTCATCTGGCTGTATTTTGCCAGCCTCTTCCCCAAAATGCTTCACTGCTTTAGTGAACTGGAAAAAAGAGGGTTTTAAGTTCAGTGTTACAAGAGATTTCTATGATCAAATATTATCCTCTTTAGAAGCACTAAAGCTCAAATTGAGACAACTTTTTTTTTTGAAGAGAAGGGTTTCCCAGTGTTTCCAAGGCTGGAGTGCAGTGGCTGTGCACAGGTGCAAGCACGGGTCACCACAGCCTTGAACCTGGGCTCAAGCGATCCTCCCGCCTCTTAGCCTCCCAAGTACCTGGGACCACAGGTGCCCACGGCGGCCCCCAGCTGACTGAAATGGAACTTGAGGGATTTAGTGAGCCTCTCTCTTTAGCTGTAGAAGATGTCTACTAATCATTTCCAAAGTAAAAATTATAATACTCCTCAACTTTTGGAACAATTTATTCCTTTCTACCTCTTTTAAGCTTAACATCTATGATGATTTCCTATAACTTTTTATTAACTGAACAGTAGTAAAAACAAGAAAGCAAAATATTGCAGGGCAGAGCACCCCAAACATGAAACTAATAGCAAACTCAGCAGGGGTGGGGAGACTTGTACTTTTAACTTTTCTTTGAAGTAGTTTAATTTCATTTATTGGTGCCATATGGTTAATATCGAAAGCAAATGGGAGCCAGGGCTTCTCCATCGCTTTTCCTAACCATAAGCAAAGCTGGTCATTTGTCTGGACAGTTCCTGGTCCTCAATCAGAAAACAGTGACTAATGGGAGAATCTTTAATGCGACCCCAAACTTGCGATTAACAGTACAATTTTATTCTAAACTTTTCATTTTAGAACACTTTTTTTCAATGCCAATCTTTTTAAACAGGCAAAATGCAAACTATTAAGGGAGAGTTTTAAAAAATTTAAAGATACATGTATACAATAGCAAGAGTATATCTAGTCTCTTTTTAGTTTTAACTGTTTCTGTTTTTAGTTCTTCTAGGAGTTATCTTTATAACGTGAGATAGTATGCTTTCAGCAGTCTTAGCAGGACCATAACTACACAATTGTTATGCTCAATCAACAACTTAAAATGTTCCAGATTTTAAATTTTCTTCATGTTTAGACCATGATGTACTGATGTGGTCACCCCAAACCAATAGTTCCTAATTGATTTTATTTTTCTTGCTTCACTTGCCTTGGTTATGTTAAGTTCTTCTAAATTTCAGTAACATTATCTACCTTAAATAAAATACTTTAAATAAAACAATTTTGGGGTGATATATATATATATATATATATATATATATATATTTATGTGACATTTTCTAATTGTTATTTCATATCTTTAAATTTATCATAAAAATGTTCTCTCTCTCTCTTTTTTTTTTTTTTGTGACCATTTCTCATTTTACTGAGTTGTTCTCGATGTTTTACTTATTTGGAAATATTCTATCAGAAAACAGAACTCTTTGGGAATAAGTGTAACATTCTTCACACGCCACAGTGCTCTAGCTTGCTCCATGGTTCTGTGAACTAATTTCTAAAGAGTCTTGGTATGAACAAAATAGCAACAGATATTTTACAACTGAGTTTATAAAACATTCAAGTATCCTTCAAGCCATCCTGAATGATCTTTTTATCTAGGAATTTAGTGACAATGAAGTCATGTATATTTTAGTCTTAGAAATCCAAAGAAAACTGGGCCCAGATTAAAGTTCCCACACTAAAGAAAAAAAAAAAAGTGACTTTTGGTTTTGTGTGTCTGTGTGTTTAAAATTAAAAATCAACTATCCAGCAGATTCTTGGGTCTCTTGATAAGGCAGGTGCTGTATTGCTCAGGTAAGGTATGCGCACAGGGGGAACCTCATCCTTCCCAAAGCACAGACCCCAAGGTGGCAAGGCTCACGTGAAACCTGGGTGGCAGCTTTCACAGGGTCAGGACCATGGTTTCTGACATCAGCAGACTGGTTTCCACCTTAGGATGTCACAGCTGGGACCCTGAACAGCCGTCAGTCTCACAGACATTGTCTTCTCTTTTATTTGGCAAGGTTGGAGAGGAAGTCTCAGACTGTCTACTTCTCTACTTACCTGGTGTATGTGTAATTGTAAGGTGACCACAGAAAAATGAGAGCCATGTACTCAAAATTCAAGCAAAAACAAGCAGGTTCTGCCTATATGGGATAGGTAGTATGGAAGAAATGATGGGGTGGGGTAGGGGCTGGAAACGGGTTCCAGACGACGAGGAGGGCAGAGAGGAGGACAGGCTGTGTGTGTGCATCGTGCACGAGCGTGTGTGCGTCTGCAGGAGGAAACACACGACAGAAAGAGAAGCCGGGTGGGGCGGGAAGTTAAAGGTGTTGGTTTAACATTTGAAATTTTGAAAACAAAATTTGAAAATAGCAAAAATCATAAAATGAAATGTCTTACAAAAAATACATAGACTTCTTGCAATGAAACTGCCCATCACAATGCGGCTCCTTTCACCAGGGCTGCTGGAGGCTTTAATAGGCAGCGTCCTGTCCTCCTGAGGCACATTTCATCCTGCCCTATTTTTCTTTTTTTTTTTTTGAGACAGGAGTCTCACTTTGTTGCCCTCAGTTGAATGCTGTGGCGTCATAGCTCCCAGCAACCTCAAACTGTTGGGCTCAAGTGATTCTCTTGCCTTAACCTCTGGAGGAGCTGGGACTACAGGTGCCTGACAAAACACCCAGCTACTTTTCAGAGACAGGGTCTCGCACTGGCTCAGGCTGGTCTCGAACCTGTGAGCGCAGGCAATCCACCTGCCTCGGCCTCCGGAGTGCTGGGATCATAGGCGTGAGCCACTGCGCCAGGCCTGCCCTACTTTTCACCGGCTACTCTTTTCTGGGTCCCAGAGATAAGTACTGTAGTCCTCAAGTACATTCTGGCTTCAGACTATTCACAGCCTTCAAGGTCTCGCTAACCTAAAGACAACACTGGCCAGTTAGATAAAAAGGTATTTCAGCTAATCACAGTTTTGGAAATGAAAACATACCTATGACATACAAAACAATGGAATCTGGAAAACAATTACCTGGTACTTTCCCTCCTATGCTGTGATGTCTGGTTCTCATCCCCACTGCTTCCTGTATAGTAGAACTAATATCTGAAAGGACCCGGTTAAAGCCCAGCCTGATCAAACAACATTCAGCATAAAAGGGGGGCACGTACTAGGTCTTTGGCTTCTGCTAGAAGGTCTTCGACATCAGAGAAACTGAAGCTGGCTACTGTGATGAACTGGCTGACAACAGACACAAACTTATCTCCGGGCTGCAGGGGCTGAGACTTCTGATACTCCAGCTCCTTAAACACAGGAAATGAGTAAGGTCAGCACAGGCCTCACATGCAGACACACCTTGCCTCGTATTCCCTACGCCTTAAACTTAATAAATCAGAATGGCAGACACATCATAAAGGTTCCAAACATTTTGTGATACCCCAGCCCTTCCTTCCACCATGCCAAAACCCATGCCCGCATGCACAAATGCCCACACGCATATTTGCAAACAGCAGTTAAACAACCATCTCTGCTTTATCAATGTTCTAGCTTTAGAAAGGAAGCAGATTTGCATTCGGATAAAACTAATAGAAGGTACACAAACAATGGGAGGAAACTGGATTCAGAAGGTTTGTGAGTGAAAACAAGAAACTCTGATTGCCGATATTCTATGCTCAGGCTTCTGGTGCCTTGATTTTTCCTTCTTTCCTTCAAGTCTATTTACTTCCTCAAGCATGTGAGCTCCGTTAATAGAACTGCAGCTGTAGCATCTGGCACCATAATCGTCTACCATTTTTTATCCTATCCACACCAGTCAGTTTTTGGGAACAGGCAGGAAGGAGAATTCGTTTCTTAATATTTATCCATATTCCCCATTAGCACAGCGATGAATACACGGATGATTCAAACAGAATTTCAAGAATTACTTTTAGTCTTTGCCAGATGCACATTCTTATTTAATGCCCAAAACACCTCTGAGAGGCATTATTACCTCCATTGTACAGACATACAAATTAAGGTTTAGAGAAATTAAATTCTTTGTCCAAAGCAGCTCATCAGGGACAGGGCCGGAACTTGAACTCAGGCCCCTGACTCCAGAGTTTGGGTAATCACCACGCCTGTACCGACCAACTTACACTCAACCATCCTTGCTCTCTTCTACGCCTGCTTTGGCAGAGGTCCTGACAATCAGGAGCCGGGGGGTCAAAGTCTGGGATTCCGACACGGTGCTTCCACTGGTTAGGTTCGTACCCATGGCCAACTTGTCCTGGACCCACTATTAATGGGAGGGTAATTCCCACACCACCCTGAGACTCAAATGAAGCAACAGAAGGGGGACACCTACAGAATTGCCTCTGATTGGAAGAAACTGCCATGGTTCTAGCACTGTGGCCTGGAAAGGTGACTGCACATATGTGTTTGGTATGGGGATAAGAAAGTCATTTTAAAGTGTTTCATTTATGTATAATTTCATAAGAATTCCAGCTCTGGTGCCTGTGGCTCAAAGGGGTAGGGTGCCAGCCCCATATGCCGGTGGCGGTGGGTTCAAACCCAGCCCTGGCCAAAAAACTGCAAAAAAAAGGAAAAAATAATAATAAAATAATAAAGTTAAAAAAAAAAAAAAGTTCCAGCTCTGATACCTTCAAACCATAGAATCAACTTATGCAAAGCACAATCAGTACTCATGGATATTTGAGCAGCCTCCTGCTGACAATGAGCTGTCAGGGGCGGGGGCAGGCTCCTGCACCCCTTTCTTATTAAGAGTGTGATGGAGGGTGGTGCCTGTGGCTCAGTGAGTAGGGCACGGGCCCCATATGCCAAGGGTGGAGGCTTTGAACCCAGCCCAGGCCAAACTACAACAAAAAAATAGCTGGGCGTTGTGGCGGGCACCTGTAGTCCCAGCTACTCAGGAGGCTGAGGCAGGAGAATCACCTAAGTCCAAGAGCTGAAGGTTGCTGTGAGCTGTGACGTCACGGCACTCTACCAAGGGTGACAAAATGAGACTCTGTCTCTACCAAAAAAAAAAAAAGAAAAGAAAATAAGAGTGTGATAGAATGTATGTGACCCAAGGGATGGAGTGATTTCAGCAAAAACTGTCCTTTTAGTAAACAAACAACATAAAACTCCCCTAACCCTCCATACCCAGGCCTTGCTCTGAAAGGGTCAGATGCAGGGGTCAGAGTCTCCATTATTAGGCCATAGGCCCAATGGGACTTGGAGAAAAAAAATTCACTCAATTTGTTCATCTCCCTTTTTGTGGTAAACTGTCCCCTCTCCCTCCCCTATGCCCCCCAAAAAAAGAAAGAAAAAGGAAGAAGAAAATAGAAAGAAAAAGAAATTGACATTGTTCCTTAATATATTCAAAACATAAAAAAATTAGACATTGTGACTTTAATTTTTTCTAGAAGTTTCTCTTGAATAAATCCAATCACTTTCTATGGCATAGTTTTGTGTTTAAAAAAAGAAAAGAAGGGGGGCCTTGGGCATTACTGACAGTGATGTGAAGGTACTTGGAGAGGGGGCTCCCTAGGCCGCCTGTAGGTCAGGCCCCTCCGCCACGTGGAGCTAAGCGGGGCTGCTGCTCTGCCAGCTGCTTCCCATCCCCAACCTTCTTCTTGCTGCAGCAGCACCGGCCCAGTGTTCCTGGGGCACTGTGCTAACCCAATCCCATTCCACCCTGACTCCTCCCTGCCTCTGGCAGCCTGACCCACTTTCCTTCCTCTGAGGCCTGGGCTCAGTTTGTCTTGCATGCCTCCTAGGCACCTAAGTCACCCTACCCCTCATTCCAAACCATAGCTCAGAGTTCTTTTCCAGAAGAGAAGCCTTGTCCAGATACAAAAATTGCCCCACGAGCCTCCACTCCTCTTCCTCAAGGTGCCCTCGTAATCACAGAGCTTATGTCGACGTGGCCGGGTTGACTACTGCAACACCCAAGTGCAAGGATTCTTAGTCGTAGCTCCCTGCCCAGAGCACAGACTGCACAGTCTAGTGTCTGCTCAGTAAACACGTGCCAGAGGCCTGACTCGAAGATGGTGCAGGAGTCCTATGGCTCCACTCCAGGCGACCATCAAGGATTAATGGGACATGGAAGCCAGGAGGCCCCTGAAGACCCAAGGAGGCCTGCCTCACAGGAAGCTGGTAGCACTTGAGGTCCTGATTCTAGCTCCTGTGATGCCTAGGGCCTGTGTTCAAATTGCCAGGTCAAATACCACTTGCCTTTTCTTCTTAGTGGTAGTGATTTTTTTTGAGGCAGTGTCTCTGTTACTCTGGGTGGAGTGCCATGGTGTCACAGCTCACAGCAACCTTAAACTCTTGGGCTCATGTGATCCTCTTGCCTCAGCCTTCCAAGTAGCTAGGACTACAGGTGCCCGCCACAACACCCAGCTATTTTTATACTTTTAGTAGAGACGGGGTCTCACTCTTGTATAGGCTGGCCTCTAACTCCTGAGCTCCGGCAATCTACCACCTTGGCCTTCCAGAGTGCTGGGATTTTAGGTGGGAGCCACCACACCTAGCAGGTGGGTTTTTTTTTTTTTTTTTTTAAACTGTAAGTGTTTATCCTCAGTATAACACATGGCACAGTGACTAGCAACTCATCGGCCAGGAATCGCTAGCACTAGAGATGATGAAGAGACCAGAATTAGAACAGGAAACAAATACTCACTGTCTCCACCGCTTTCAAGCCACTTCTCAAGGTGTTTATTTCTTTGTCCAGCTCAATCATGCTGTTGTAAATAGCAACATTTTAGTGCTCAACATGTGACCGATGTGTATCAAACATATGGGTTTAAGTATTTCCTGCGTGGAAGTCCACATTAGCTTAATCTAAACGTTCAACATTACCTTCCATGTTTAGCTCTCACCGAAAGACCACAGCATTCTAAACTTATGGAATTCAGGTATGGGATTATGTTCCTTCTTTTCCACAGCCAGCAGGTTAAATATAAACATCTCCATTTATGTAAACATATTTTCTATTTGACTCTTACAGAAATCTTACATCAGCAAATTACTCTGTGTAGAAATAAATTCCTTGCCATACTTGGCTCCCTTTGAAAAAGTAGAAGGAACCTGTTTATCCACTGTCCTGGTCACACTGTGCTCTTCATAACCAGTATACGGCTTTTCACTAGGGGTATGGTAATATTAGGCTTAGAATATTATTAGGTCATGGCTTGATTTTTAATCAACAATTTTTCTTAAGTTTGCATTAAATAGTTTTCATTTTCCTTTTTGAAACAGAGAAAGATTCCTGGCCCATACACAATGTTTTCCATCTCGTGGCTTTCAAACATTAGAAACGGAAACTTAATTCTCACAGATAATTCACAACATATAAGGAAACTCACCAATACTTCATTTACTTTAATATTTTAATTTTATGCCATATATATATAGCATAAATTCCTACCAAATTCCACAGACAGAAGGAAAAAATTAGCCTCCTCATTATACTTTTCAAATTGACTGTAAAAAGTTGCAGTTTATGTTTAAAAAAAAGAGAGAGCCAAAAGAAGAAGGGAAAATTGCTGCTCTCTGTCTCTGAAATGTGGTGTGAAGTTTGTGTGAATGTTTGGCAACTTCCCATTTTATTTTTAGTTTCTTGATTTGCATAAAGACTGCCTCCCATTAAAGGGTTGCCTTGGTTTCTGGGACTGTGTGCATGTGTGAAAATCACCAGCAGCGCCTGGCCTTTAAGTCTTCTATTTGCTTAACCATCTATCTTTATTTAACTAAGGGTACTCTGACCTGTATTTAAAAGAACTGCCTTTTAAAAATACTAGTGAAACCCACATTCCTTCCCTGTACTCTTAGTAACTCAAAAAATTAGGTTTTATGGAAGCTGAAAACTGCATGTAGCAGTATTACAAAGGAGTTTGAACCAATGTATATTCAAAACCTAGTAACACATTTGAGGGGCTCTGGATGTGATTCAAACTTGACTTCATCTGATGTTCAGGGGAAAACAGACAGAAGGACCGGCTTCATGCAGTGCTAACTCACTATCTCAATGGCTGAGGGCACAGTCCATGTGATTTGAAAAACTGAAACAGCCATAGACACTTACTTTACTTTTGCAGCTTGAGGAATATCCCGCAATTCTTCATTTAGATTGAGAACATTAGGGTATTTATTTTCCACAATAGTTATGAGATAGTGCAGAAGGGTAATGTTCCTACAGGCAAAGAAGGGAAGAGGATTAAATACTAAACACGGTTAATTCTGCACATGATTCCTACGCTCCAGTGGCAGAGCCCACCACGATGCGACATTCCTGCAGGAACTTTAAGATTCGGAAGTTCTTATCAGGGGGGGATTCTCACGACAAGGGGGTAATGGGAGTGCCTGTGTTGGGTCTACACAAATGTATGTCAAAAGGAGGAACATACTTCCGAAAACGGGGATAAAATTCACATTTTTGGTTCACAATGAGCACTCATCCTTCAAATCTGGGTGATGTGATGGATAACTGAAGTAAATCTGAACACCACTGCCACAGGGCACAGGCGCTGGTTTACCTTCACAGGGATGCACCCCAAATGGGGTGTGCTCTGCAGGTGTGGAGCCAGGAGGACTGGGTGGGGCGAGGAGTGAGGAACGGTTAATCCAGGAAGAGGGCAGCTGTTCTGAACGCTAACGATACGGACTAGCAAACTTACTGATGACAGTTATTGGTAATTTTTATCAGGTTTGTCTGACAGGTGGTCAGAACGTTAGGAAGACTTGTTTCAAGGCAGAGAGCCTGGTAACAGCCACCATATGGTACCGTTTGCAGCTGGAAATCCACTTCCCAATTCAGCAGCACTCGGGCTCCTAACTGCATAACCCTTAATAGGTGTAGCAGTTGGCTGAGCCAGCTCCCTCTGCAGTGGTGACAGGGCTGAGCTCTGCCTGAGTTGGATGGAAAGGCAGCGTCTATAACGGTATCTGTGAGGTGACGCTGTGCTTGTCTGGCCCTGGTGGCACCTCCCCCACTGCACACGACGGTCACCTGGGCTCCAGATGCCTGGCCCAAGCCCACGGTTTCATTTAACTGGAATGAGGTGGAGCCAGGTGTGGGTGACTCTAATATATTATCATACTCAGGAAGATACACATGCATTTCTTTAAAAATATTTTCAGTATTTAGGTCAGCGGTTCTCAACCTGTGGGTCATGACCCACAGGAAGGTTGAGTACAACTGATTAGGTGGTTTGCTAATTGAAAATGGTAATTCACAATACTCCCACCCACGTCTAACCAAAATGAATCAGAATTGTCAAACACTTTTCCGCAACAGTGAAAGCCATTTCTGGTTACCCTTGTGGTTTTGTGGAGACAGTGCAACCCTACCTGAGTTACCCAACTGACACTTTTAAAAAATTTCCTTTATTTTTCTTGTTCTCAGTAATTAGAAAATACTTGCCCATCAAAACAAAACAATGGCCGAGAATTCTAATGGCCTGTTTTCCAGGTGTTCACCTGTGTTCTTCCGTTTCAGTTTCTGCTATTCACAGAGCCAACCTGTCTGCCCATGCCCCTCTCGCCTTAGAGACGGGAGAGGGAACGAAATGCCAGGTACCATCACAAGGAAGAATAATGGTATTTTTTTTTCATTATTTTAGAGAAATGCTTTGTTAGTTAGAGACATTTCAGTTAATTTAGTCGTTCATGCGTTCTTACTCTAGAAAGGCTCAGAACCAGGTCAGATCTTCCCCTATTTGTTTGCCATTCATGTAACACCTTATTTGACTAAATACAACTTCCTAAAGAATGAACAACAACTACACAGCCACACATCTGATTGTCCCCTGGTCATTGCTAGCCACGGAGCCGTCGCCACTTTGTGAATGTGCCTTTGCTTCTCACACTGCGGTGGACTCAGCTTAGCAGCCCGGAATGGGAGGCTGCTTACTGCAAAGTGCTCTGGGGACACTGAAGGTTTCTAAGATGTGGGTGCTACATTTACGGACCAAATATTAAAGGCAGAAAGAAGAGAAAAAGAAAAAAATCAGAAATACTTTTAATTCATTCTTTTGAAAAGGCTGGTACATTACATAAATTCTGTAGTAGCCTCAGTAGACAAGCAGATGGTCACGTAATGAGTGCCAGGGGACGGGTGATTGGCTTTCATGTGTGTTTGCGTGTGTATATGTGTACAGATGAATACCTTTCTTTAAAAAGTGGCTGCCTTTTATGTGGCAATAAGATCTGCCAGTTCCCTATTATAACCTGTAAATAAGAATACAGCTGCATGCAAACCAACAGAACAGGTATCCAACACCTGCAGGGCCAAGTACCCTGCTTGCTGTAACCTTGAGTAAGTTAAAGGACCCCCTGACTCTGCCTCAGTTTATCTGGCAACAGGTGGTAACAGCATTTGCCTCATGTACTTCAAGGCTTTTGTGACCATCAGACGTGAGAGTGTTCTGAAGAGGAGCAATGCTTGCACTACAAATGAGGTGGCAGAGTTGTAACGTAACAGCTGCTCTTCATTAATCTATAACTCCGTAATGCAAAAAATAGCAAATTAACACACTATCATTATTTCTTCTAGGGTGAATTCAGGGTTATCAGAACACTATGCTTCATGAACCTTATAGAAAATATAGGGTAAAGAGCCTCATTATTTAGGAACAAGTAGGGTGAACGGCCCATATTTCTAAAAATAATTTGGGTACCGAGAAGCCGACCCTCGAGGCCCTGTGCGAGTCCGCTGGAAGTCAGTGAGAACCTCAGAGAAACACAGACCTCAGGGACTCCAGAGTTAATATGCCGAATGACCCCACCCAGGAGCAACAGGAGAGTGTTTTCACATCTTGCTGTCTACAATGAGAATCTCTTCACCTAAAATGCAGTTGTACACTTTCTAGGAAGCATTTTAATGAGACTTGGGGAGAGCAGCTGAATACTAACAGCCAAATGCATTTATACATCATCATTCTTTTCTGCTATATATAGCTGCTAGTGCCAACGTAAGAAGGAAAACAACCTAAACACCCAGTAATGTTGCATGCTGGCACTGATTATCAGTTCTCTTCTTTTCTCTGAGAAACAGTTTTCTGTGAGAGGTGGCTGGGAGGAGAAGCGACAGGACACCTGCTCCTTGATCTGGGTGTCGGTGGGTTCCACTTGTGGAAATTCATCAAGCCCTACATTTATCGTTACTGACCTCTCTCGAGTACATTATACTATAATATTAATAAGAGGCTTACTAACATTTTTTTTTCTTTTAAAAGGTGGGACTGAAAAACAAAACTCTTGGAATAGATGATGTCCCTGGGGACCAAAAATCGATGAAGAGGAACTGGTCCAAAGGAACTTGGGGCACAGAGGAGGGGAGAGAGAGATGAGACAGACGTGCAGACTGGTGACTGCAGGTCCCTGAAGCCACAGGGCCACAAACCCGTGCCCTGACCTCAGGTGTTAGAAGATCCCACTTACTTGTCAATGCTGGATTTCGTGTCAGCTATCTTATTTAGGCTGGAGATCTTGAATCCATATGCATTCCCTCTTTGGCCTTTATTCATGTAATTTCCAAATGCCAAAACCACCTCTAGCAACTGCTTGAGGGCACTGCTTCTAAAGACCTCTTCTGAGCCAGAGCGAATTGCTTAAAGACAACAACCATAAAAACACAAGTATTACAACTGAGACCTCTGCTGCTTCCTCTCCTAACCCACATGCCTTACAACACTGAAGACGTAAGACTTAGTTATTGGACTAGCAGGGAGCTCTTTCGAAATTCCCAAACTAGAAACAAAGAACAAGAGGACGGGGAACTGGATGAAGTTGAACTGACACCCACAGTCTTGCCCTTTCTCAGGCCTCTCCTTGGCTGATGCCTCAACCTCAAACCCTGAGGCGTACATAAACAGCAAGTTCATGTCCAACATTTCTTTGTAAACCCTTGCCTAGTGTGAGTCAGACCTACAGGATTAATGATCAATTCCATTGACAGCAAACTGGTCAGATTTGCTACAGGTTGAGCTTGCAGGTGTCACACCAGGGATCAGCCGCAAGAGTGCTCCGGATTCCTGATCCCAGCCTGCATTCTGTGGTGCAATCTTCATTTCAAACACTTAAAAACTTAACAGCCTCAACTCTTCCTGTGGAAAACTCTACTAAAGGCTCTGTTGTAAGAAAGCTAATTACAGGTTTGATGCTAATAGCGGACACATTTCTTACCAATTGACCCAGGTGTTAAAGTCCAGCCCTGCAGGGGTACCCTGTGAGCCCCAGAGCCCAGGCCGGGCCCAGATCAACACTCCCCAAATGCTAATCTTAAGTAATTATCCATCAGAATTTCAAAAGATTTTGAGCAGATCTCTGAATGCACTTGGAAACCACCTCCAGTCTCGGTGGCTTGACCTCACCTTCCACTTTAGGCTTCACCTCCGCCACGCGCTCTGCAAACTTCTTTTTGAAGTACAGTGATTGCAGTCTTTGCTGATAATGATTAATTCTGTAAGAGCAACGGTAGACTAATTAACCTTAACTTAATAGGTCCGTGTTCACTAATAGTCACAGGGGTGGTCGGGAGAAATACTGTGGAGAGCTGCCCCCGCACACAGGTGCACATCAGCTCTCAGGGACATGGCGCACATCTCTGCACAACTGCAAAGAGCCTTGACACGCAGAAAATGAGGCAACGGCTAAAAGAAGGTGTGGCTGCTGCAGACTAGAGGCTCCCTGCCCCCGACCCCAGTCTCTGAAGCTCTTACAAATACAGCAGAAGCAAAAGGGATGTAATATGTAAAGATTCCCCTTCCCACTGCAAATCAACAGTTCCCCACACTTTCCCCAAGTTTCTTCACTTGCCACTTTTCACTGGACGAGAAGCCTGTCTCCAAGCCTCCCCCTTTCTTCAGTGAGCACCCACTCTGCTGCCCTGAGGGGAAGAGCCCAGGCCTGAACCCGGCTGAGAGTTCTCTAATGCGAGTCAGCTTCACAGACTCAGCTCGCAGCCAAACCCAATCAGGCATCCCTGGCTGTCCCGGGCTTTCTGGAGGAGGGTGCTGATATCACTATTTAATCACAACGATCTTCCCAGGGAGCTTGCCCAGTAGAAGAGAGCCTTGATCCATTAGCAATGTCTGCACTTGTCACAACTGCCATCTAGACATCAGCTCTTCTGCTGTGTGGGCTTGTGTGGACGCTGCCAGAGTCTGTCCTTTCCCCTCCTTCCCTTTTACAACTTTAAGATGCTGAGCTATTAGGAAGTGCAAGATGCTATCCCAGGAAGCCAAAATGGTGAGGAAAATGATGTTGATTAGAAAAGGTCTGACTTAATTAGACCAAAGCCCATGAGCCCAAGAGGCCCAAAATAGAGGTGACTGTAAGACACCTGACCCTGGCTCAGCCACAGGCAGGAACTCACTTAACGAAACAATCAAATTCCACACAGCTCAGGCTTGAGAAGATCCAGAATCTGAACAGGCTTCGAGTTAAGCCAGGTTAATTGGCCCAAAACAATTTTATAGGAAACTTAGAAAGGTAAAGGGCATCTTCTCCATTTGAAGCATCTTTAAACCCACCTGCTCATCTCAAAAAGGAATCTGTCAGCCTTGGCCATCCGATCCAATTCATGTTTATGTTCTTCTAACAGGTCAATGTCACTTTTCTCAGGAACAAATTTCAAGAGCTGAAAAATATACACAAATATTAAAACTGAGGTTTATAACGTAAATATACACAAAGATTTTTTACCCTTTTAGCTCATTTGTCTCAAGGTAAAAAATTTTCCCCCAGATTACAAGGCTACATAAGATTAGGATACATTGTCTGTGTTTGTTAAGTGAAATCAGAGTTGTAGTTGAGGCCTTCGCCCAGGACGTGTGCCCTATACCCCACCTTGTACCCAGTAGGTGGGAACTCCCTCCCCCTTTCCCTCTCCCCTCGCCTCCATTCTTCAATTCCATGGTATTTTTCTCTCCTGTAGTTGTTCATTTACTAGTTTCAAATTACTATTGAGTAGATGGCAAGCTTGCATTTCCATTCTTGAGATACTTTACTAGGGATAATGTTCTTCAACTCCATCTAGACCAGTGGTTCTCAACCTTCCTAATGCCTCCTAATGCCGCAACCCTTTAATACAGTTCCTCATGTTGTGGTGACCCCCAACCATAAAATTATTTTTGTTGCTACTTCATAACTGTAATTTTGCTACTGTTACGAATCATAATGTAAATATTTGATATGCAAGATATATTTTCATTGTTACAAAGGGGTCGCGACCCACAGGTTGAGAACCGATTATCTAGGTAAATACAAAAGATTTCTGAAGTCTCCATCTTTTTATGGCTGAATAGTATGCCGTGGTATACATAAACCACAGCTTGTTAATTCATTCATGGGTCGATGGGCACTTGGGTCCAAGATGAAATTTGTAAATTCTGTTCACAGGTTAAGATACAATAGAAATGATTAAATCTTTCCATTTTTACTTGAAAATAGTTAAATTGGTATAAGATTCATTCCTGACACATTTCTGTTCACTACTGCTTTTCACATCAGAATTGTGGACGCTCTCCACCAGGACCCACTTTGCAAAGATGATCTGAAGGACCTTAGAGATCTGACTCTTCTGGTGGAAGATGATGCAAGTGGGGTCCTGGGAGATCGAGCAACTCACCTAAGGTTACAGCAAAGATTTGTGTAATCATTAGAAACAGAACCTAGGTCTGTTGACTTCCAGCTCTGTGCTTTTTCTATTACATCACACTGGCATCAGCAATTCCATTCAATTCCCTTATTTTCCCGGCTTATCTAGTTCCGCCTACTTTTCTGCTGTGTGTAAAGATGGATGAGGGGAGACACAGTGGGATTTGATGTTTTTGATTCCATGTTTTATTTTGTAGGAAAAAATGAACACAGAAGTGGAATGAATAGCAACAATATTTAAAGTTGAAACAGTCCTTCTGTCTGTGCCTCACTTCCTTTCACAGCACACACATGTAAATGGGTCTGCATATACATCCTGTTTTCTGGATACCCTTTGATTTTTCTATCTTATTATTTTTTTAAGTTTAGAGATCCTCTCTATAACTCGATACTGGAATTGGGTAGTCCATTTAGTAGGTTTTCAAATGTTTGCTGGCTTTAACCAAGGGACCTCAGAAAAGGCACTTAGCCTGGGTGGTAGCAGCAGCAGAGAAACAGAACTAGAATTACAGGGAAGCAGGTGTGAGGAGTTATAGGAAAGTGGTACGGGGCTGGAAATAGGTTCCAGGCACAGAGCCTGTCGTGTGCCAGAGTCTGGGATGGGCAGCACAGTATGTGTGTGGGTCAGAGTGGTGGGGACAGCGGTGGGAGGGGAGGCAAGGGCAGAGGGGAGCAGTAGAATTATAAGGAGTTCAAACTTGATTTGGGGGACAGCAGCATGTATCTAAAAAATCTTATGTAGAGGAGAGAGTTTGCATTTTTTAAAAAATCACTATGCCTTACAAAATGGAGAAAGAAGAGACTAAAAATGTTAGGGGTGATTACACAGAGCCCTGATGAGAGGTGATGGAAGCCTGGGTCAGGCAGGGGTAGTGGACAGACTGGAGAGCCATTTACAAGATTTTGATGGAACGGGCCTGACTTGATGGATGGATTGTGTCTTTGAGGGAGCGTCAAAGATGAGGCTCTTGGGCAATAGCATACAGGGAATGCAACAGGAAGCCCAAGAGGTGGTGTTTTGGAGGGGAAGGTGAGTTTGGTGTTTGAAATATGCTCAAGAGGAGAAAGCAGTGACTTCTAGCAGGCAGCTGGACAAGTGGGCTCAAAGCTCAATGAGGCTGTTTGGGAGACAGGGCACTGGTGCTGCTGCAGCAGCTAGGTCACCGGGGGCACGGATGCGAGTGAGGCAAGCAGAAGAACCACTGAGAGAAAAAGAGCAGAGCTGAGAAGCAGCAGCATTCAAGGGACAAGGACAGGAAGCAGAGAAGCCTTTGAAGGAGGCCATGGCGGTGCAGCCAGAGAAGCCTAGACCGCCCCCCGGGCCAGGGAAGGAAGAGCTTCCCTGTGGAGCAAGCAGCCACAAACCACCAGGAAACCAGGAAAGACGAGGACCACACAGGCCCCGCGGCTTTGCCAATCAGGAAGCTGTGGTTGCCTGCGGTGAGAATAGCTCTGTGGAGGTGAGAAGGCAGACTGCTCAGTGTGAACAGGCGGGGGTGCAGGCAGGCTGCCAAGAACAGTAGGTGGCTGGGGGTGATGTGGGCATGTGTGTGCACACAGCACAGGGGGCGTATGTAGGCAGTGAAGTGTGGGTGCGTGTGTGTAAAGGGGGTGTGTGCAGGAGTACACGTGTGTAGCGTCATATGACAGGGGTGTGTAGGTGTGTGTAGAGACATGTAGTGGTCAGTGTGTGTGTTAGAGTCTGACACATAAGCAGGGCGTGCAGGGGCTGCGGACCTAGAGGAGAGGGGCAGTGACCAGAGGGCCCCTCCCCAGGAGACAGGGTGGGGCTGGGTCAGGGCAGGGCAGGGCAGGGCAGCCCTCTCTCCTAGTGGGATGGCAGAGGGGAAAGACAGAGGTAGATGCCAGGGTGTTCAGCAGTCTGGTGGCCTGACAACGGCCACACATTTCTGTTTCCACGTTCCCATGGCGATGCTGGACAGGCTGTGCGGGGGGAGGAGGGAGAAAGGGGTCTGCAGGTTTCCTCCCTTTAGTCTGGCTTCTACCTGCTGGGCAGGCACACCCAGTCTGCAGCTGCCCCCTCTCCCCAACCGCTGTGTGCAGGCCACCGGCCCCGTTCAGGCTAGCACAGTCACTGAGTCACTGTGACTTCTCAAGCACACACTAAAGCCTTAGTCCCCTCTCCAGACAGTTGTGTGACTGTGGATGGTTCGAACTGACTTGAGCTGACACTGGAGCAAGGAGGAAGCTGTGCCCCCGGGAAGGAGGGGTGCCCAGCTCTCCACAGCCACAGGCAGCAGGAGGGAGGACGGACGTGGCCCAGGCGTAAACAGTGGTGAGGGGATGGTTGGGGACTGTACTTCGTGGAGGGAACGGAAGCAGAAAACAAAGGAATAAAACGAGGAGGAAAGACCCAACGCCGGTGACGACCAGAGAGGCAGAGACACGCAGAATTATCAGGAGAGGCCGGGTCAACCAACACCCTGCCTGGCCAGATTCTACCTCAGTAGACTGGCTTTCTTTCTTGTATTTATTTGAAGCACATTCTACTTGTACTGCAAGCCCTTTTGGCAAGCTTTTGAAATCCTTTCCCTCAAGAAGGAATTTTGCTGGACACAATTTCACAGTAAACAAGTCTTGTGGAATTTTAAACAGAAGACCTTGTCGATAGGGGCTTAAGGCAGGAGGACTTAAGAGGCTTTGCACACAGCTCCTCACTCTGGGTTGGCAACACCGGATTCAGGCACAGTGTCACCAGGTGCAAGGGAGGGGGCAGAGGGAGCTCTGACCACCCCAACTCCTGGGCCAGACCCTCTGTGTGGACCCTGCACGGGGAGGGAGGACACGCCACAAGGTGAGTCTCAGGTTAGGGACTCCTACACCAGTCACACACGGAGCAGCCCAAGATGACTCCAGAACGGTCAGTCACTATTTTGATAACTACATCAGAGTTTCAAAGGACAATCTGGAGAGTTTTCCCTGGTAGGTGTGATGTTACCCAGGACATTCTCGGTACAGACATCACACAGAGGTGCAGATCCACCTGCCCCCCAAATGACAGTGTGGTGTATCCACCTGGGGGTGACCCCCACCCCCCTGGTCTGTGTCTGAGACCCTCAAGGACATCAGCGTGAACCATGAAAAAGGCACACAGGGCAGACAGACAGGCCCCACCCAGGGCAGCCGAGCTAGCGCAAAGTGCCCTTTTCCTCCACCCGTGGAGCTAAGCACGTCTGAGACGTGGCCTCGAGTAAAGCTGGGAGTCACGGCCACTGGCACCCACCTCGGGCTTAAGTGGACCTCTGGACCCAAATCACTCAAAATGATTCCAGCCCCAGGATGATGAGAGAGAAGAAGGGAAGAGTCCAGAACATCCTGAGACTATGACCACAAAGCACAGAAGCATGGAGGCCCAGACCACGGGGCAGGGGCAGGAGCAGAGATAGGTTGACAGTCTTGGAATATGTGCTAGTTCAACAATATTGTCATTTGGGGGGCAAGTGAATACAGCTGCGGAGGAGCATGTGATGTGGTCAGATGGCCTGCACAGAAATGCGATGGACACAGCCTGTGGGGGTACCATGCCACCACGTTACACTGGCTGCTGGGCTGTGGTGGATAGAAACTCCATGAGAATACCACAAAGTGCGTGTTGACTGCTGGAAACCCCCTACTGGCTGCCGTCTCCTGCACGGAGTGGGCTGTGCAGCGCATAGAGCCCCTGCTCAGCCGGCCTTACGACACATGCACAAACGTGGATGTACATGACAGGCTGGGGGTGTACCGGTGGCTTTTGTGGTTGTGGGAACAGTGAGCTGAGACCAAGACCCAACTGTACAAAGAGGTTTGCTCTCGACCAGTAGTGTGGTGTATGCTCTCAGGGTGCTGGCCAACGTCTCTAAATTCCTGTGAAATACAGATTTTCTCCTAACCCCAGATTCATGTGGTTAGTTACTAAGGCATAATGGAGCAATTGTAGCTTCAGGAGCAAAATCAGACAAACTCATGACCTGCCTTCTTACCCACTGTTTTGGGGAACAATGAGAAAATAGAGCCATGAAGACTCCCGATAGAGCCGCGGGGAAGCTTGGGTCAGCCTCCTCAATTCAGAGAGAAGGGGACTGTTTACCAGCAACAACTGGGTTTTCCCAGCATCCCACCCTCAGCTGAAGCCAGCTGTCCCTGATGCCCTGAGACCCGCCTGGAGCTCACCTGTTCCAACATGTCCTTGGGCAGATCTTCTTGTTCATCCATTGTTAGAATTGCCCGTTTGATCTCATCATTGGATAATTTCAACCTGGAGAAAGAATATTTTATTTTGTTCTTAACAATATTGGTGGGAGTATTAAAATTTAATGCATAATAATTCGTTTTGCTACTTCATGTACTTTTTTTCTCAAAATCTCTCATTTCCTGACAATTCTGCACCTAGGAATAGGATTTTGAAACTGCTTTAATACTCTTTTGGGGCTTTGTAACACTCTGCTAACACTGACAACAGGGCTGCTGTGTTCCGTGGTTTAGTTTCCTTAAGGAGGAGATTGGGAGATCAGAAATTGGGGAAACACCCAAACACGCTCAGTATCATGAACTGCAAGTGAGAGGCCCTGTTGACATGTCAGGCAAGTTTAAAGTTTACTGTGAGAGAAAAAAGAAAAAAAAAAAGGATTTTCAGAAGGTTAGAAACTAAATGTCAGTGTTTAAAAGCTGGACAACAGTTAATATAAGCACTTCATAGTTGAGAGGTTTTTCCACATACATTATTTAATTCTCGAAATAACTATGACGGCTGTTTTTAAAAAACAAATTGAGAAACTGAGGCTCTCCAAGATCAAACGCAGGAAATTGACAGCCACAAGCCGAAGGCCTGATGACCAATCCCAAACTCTTTTTACAAATATTGCTTATTGGGTTAACATTTCATAGGGAAGGATTTAAGCTAAAGCACAAATCTGTTTTTCTGTCTACTGAATTTCTATTAACTGAAATAATTTACTAATTTTATCAAAACTCTGTATCTTAAGGCAAAACAACAAAGTGATGACTGTAAAATGTGTTCTATTTGTAAGATTAGATCCACCATCATTTTTAAAATCTTACTTCTGTACAACCTACCACTGGTGTTACATGTTCACATCACTTGATCTTTTATTTATTTTTTTATTTTTCTTTTTTTTTTTTTAATTGTTGGGGATTCACCCAGGGTATAAGAAACCAGGTTTCACTGACTGCATTTGTTAGGTAAAGTCCCTCTTCCTTGATCTGTTCTTTTAGTCTGTGCTCTTCAGAAGAATCATACTTAGGGCTGGAAGATAAAGACATGAACACACAAATGCAGAGAAGATATGTGCGATGGCACGTGCAACGGGAAGGCAGGAGCTCTGGTGTTAGACAAGTGGGGCCCCAGTCCCGGCTCTGACGTTTCTTGGTCAGTATGACTGTAGAAAAGTTTTTTATTAAGCCTCAGTTTCCTCAACTGTATTATAGGAACAATAACAAGTACACCTCCCCCAAATGGATTTTTCTGTGTTTGTGTGTGCATGAGTGAGGACTGAGTACATTAATGCCCCTGAAGTTCAGCTTAGAATAGCTCCTGCCACAAAGAGGGCTGGATAAACTACGTACACCCCACAGGGTGGACCTGCAGCCAAGAGATCATTATTCTTACTGTGTTTGGTTACTGTGAGCCCTTCCCGAAGCTCTCTCACAGCCGTCACTCCACCAGGGCTTCCTTTCTGTATATGAGCCCCCCAAAGGCCTGGAGTATTAAAAAGGAACTAGGAGACGTGGTTTTTATTTTTAAAAAAATCGGCACGGTTGGGAGAATCTAATGATCAGCTGAAACACCATGCAGAGGTGAGTGCCGTGCACACTTCCTCGGTCTCACGGGAGTGGGAAGGTGCGTGAGGGCAAGTGTGGGCTCCGGGGCCGGGGAGCCGGGTGAGACACACCCCACTGTGGACACTGCAGGCTTGTCTCGTCCCTGGATTTTAGACACAATTTCGTGAAAACTTTCCACCCTGCTATTTAAAGTTTGTTTCATGTGCCAGTAAGAAAGAGAAGAAATAAATTTGGGAATCCTGTCCCAGGAATACCGCGCTCTTCTATTTCATGACCTCAAATCCAAATACAGCATTCTAGGCCAAGTGCCGCATTTTCCAGGCTAACAAACGTTAATACGCTCCACCCTGTCACCTCATTGGAACTGTGGTGCCAGCATAACCCCCACGCCACGGCAGCAACCTTGGTCCTGGCAGACCTCGTCAGAGGTTTTAGTCATTCTTGGAATAATCACTGCCTGATTATCATATAAACATGGTCATTCACCAGAAGGATGTGAGAGGAAGTCCCCACACTTAAATGAACAGTTCAGCTACACCGGCATGGATGGGAAAAACCATAGCACGTCATCAAAAGCCCTATCACTGCGTGGGCCCTCGGTAGCCCAAGATTCCTGGACACTGAAAGGCTGCTGAACCAATTTAAGTGCAAACCCCATGGTGTGGTGGGCAAGGCCAAGGGACAGTAGCATGGCGGAAGGGTGAAGCTGCCGCTGATGCAAACCAACTGCCTGTGAACACATCTATGGTTATCAGGAGAAGGGTAAGAAAAAAAAAATTAGTTCTGAGTCTTTTTCGCACCATGCTGAAGAAACCATTTTATGGTGTCATTCCATTGAGTCCTTCTGTTTTGCATTTAAAAGAAAAGGAGTTGAAAATCAGAGTGAGAACAACACTTGAAGTATCGGATTTGCATTTCGTTAGCTCCCCATCTGGACAGCAGAACTTCTTGCTTTTGAAATTGTATATATTTATGCTCCTCAACCCCCAGAGGCTGTCTGGACTACACACTAGCTCTAATTCATGACAATTTTGGTTTCTCTTAATGTGGTCCACAAAGAGACTTGAGATTTTAATGGATAGTACTTAGGAACGTTACCTGTCAACATGACGCGTGCATGCAGCCTGCAGGATCAGACAAAGAAACCCTACCCTGGGGAAAGAGACGGGTCCCTGCCCTCTGCCCTCGGGGAGAGTTCTGTAGGTTGCACAGTTCTTAGTATCATCTGTCACCCACAGAATGAGTCTCTAATCTCTGTAATTTAAGGACCCTACTGATTCTAGCCCTTTAATTGCTTTTAAAGCTTGGCTGTGTTCTGGTGAGCTGCAGGGGTGGCAACTTTGGAGTCATCCAGTCCAAGTTTCTTTACAAGCCGGGAAGCAAACCAGCCATCTTAAAAAAGAATTGAACTCTACCTTGCTCTGCTCGAGTATTTCAAAAGTTTGCCAAGAGAACTGGAACATCCAGACATAATTACAGTAAGTTAGGGGAGGATGGCTACATCAGCCTCAGCTCTTGCTTCAGTGAATTTAAGCCAAGTCCTCCTACTTTAAAGTAGCTTTTTGTGGTTTGCTACACCCTGGCTGCCATGTTACATGAGCACCTGGAAGAAAAGGATGGCAGGACGCTTCACAAAACTGGGTTTCGGGTGGGCTCATTTTGCAATATACATCTGTTTCCAAGTTTCTTTTCTCTTCTTTTCTGGAGGGGAGAAGTATGTTTTAGGAAACACAACAGTGGATTTTAAATTGCTGCCCCACCCATATACATACAGCTGGAAGGACAAATTCTCACCTCAGGTACATCATGGTCATTCCGCGCTTTTCCCGAGTTTGTTAACAGGCAAGGTCCTGTTCCCTGGAGCTCCCCATCCACTCACAGCAACTCCCTTAGACATGAGGCGAGCAGCACCTCCTCCCTGCCTGGCCTCTTCCAACTACCCCCTGGACTCCAGGCAAAACTATGGTAAGTGCCCCGACCCGAGGGTCCTCTAACATTTGAAGGATGTGAGGAAGAGCTCTGTGGCGTAACCAATTCTGTGGACACAAGCACTTGCTGAAATGCGGCCCATGGAACATACCACAGGCTTTACCGTGGTGGACTTTGCTGCAGTGACCACATTGCTGGTAAATAAATCCCCAGTCAGCAAGATAAGAAATAGAGACGTTTGCCAACCTTTAGGAATGAAGTAAGCAACAGAGACTAAGTGTGGAAATTCTGACATCATCTTTGAAACATTCCTACACATCCTTCCGCACAAAACCAGGCCCCAAGTGCTACCCAGGGTTTCCTCTTCTCCCTCAACTGGGCTCGCCCGGACAATGGAGACACACTCCTCTCTGATGGCGGAGGGTCCAGATTTTGACCCTTGGCAACCTGTCCTGCAAACCCCTAAGAGACCAAACTTCAAACCTTATTTTAAAAAGCCACACGTTGTTTCCCCCCTCATGAACCGCCCAGACTCCTGATCCTGTGTGCACATAAACAGGCCGTTAACTGAGCAGCCGGCACCCCCGGGCGCCCTGCCAGGGGCTTCGCACAAGCCCCCCACAGGGCTGCTACTTCCAGGATCTCCGCTTTACAGATGAGGAGTTCTGACTTAACGCTGGGCTGATGCATGCCCTTATAAAGGCACAGCCAGCACAGCTAGCGTGGATGCATCCCAGGCTCTCCCGCCTGGTGTCACTCCATGCAGCCAGGAATCCCTGCTACGCGCACTGGGCCTCTTCAGCACCTCTGGTGTCTTTGTTGCCGCTGCTGCATCCTTGACAGGAGACCCTCTTGCCCCCTGTGAGGCACGCCACGGCTCTGGCCTCTGAGGCCCCTGCCAGCCCCCATCATTCACAAGTCTTTTCACAGATGTCGGTTTTCTTCTCCAATTATCCATGATCTTTCAAAAGCAGCAACACCATCTTAAGTTTAACAAAACCTTTTCTTTCCTTTTTTGAGACAGGGTCTTGCAACGAAAATAATTTTATGGTTGGCGGTCACCACAACATGAGGAACTGTATTAAAGGGTCATGACATTAGGACGGTTAAGAGAGAGTATTTCACCCTTCTCATTTCAGGTCATTTTGTAATTATTTTAAGTTTTAGTACGCCAGGTAAATTAGTGCTCCAAAGTGGTGACTGTCTATGAAGAGAGGACCGAGCGCGCTTTCTCTCCTCTAAGCCTGACCTCCTTCGGTGTATACTGATGAGTTAACAATGAAGAAGAGGGAATTAAAGGTAAACTGCTGACTGGTTTAAAACTAAATAAAATACAAATTAAAATTAAATCTCCTTAGTTTCTCTCACTTTTGCCACATTACATTTAAAATGTCAACCTGTGGGTTCCTGATTAAAGAGGAAAGTGAGATGGTTTTAGAACCTGATCAATACAGTCCAGATAAGGTCAATGGAGGTTAAGATTACTCCATCACACGTGATGCGCTGGATAATTGTGCTTATTGTAAAATGTTTGTTCATTAAATTGGATTTTAATAAATAATCTAACAGGAATGAGGCCACTTCTTAAACTGCCTTTTAAAGAGAGTTTAAAGTTCTAAGTCACCTTAGACTCTGATACTTTTGAAGGAACAAAGGAATTACATCCCACAAATGTGTAATAATTCAACAATGGCGTGGGAAATTTGCAGATAGAGTTGTAACCTTCTCCATAACTAGTGTAATCACCTTGGTTGGCATTTTGTGCTGAGTCATGTGTCTGAGTCATGTGCTGTGAGGAGCCAGGTCACAGTTTTACTCAGCGGGCATCTCAGCCCTGCAGAGATTCAGCGCCAGTGCTCCCTCTGCCAGGGGGTCATAACTTGTCCACACTGACCGCACGCACACAAAATACAGGGAGAAAACCTCAGATTAAAAAAACCCACAACTTTCCTCACATGTCCATTTAATTTTGCTGTTAAGGGTATTACTATGCTTTTTTCCTACACATATATACCTACGACACGGTTTAATTTACAAATTAGGCACCGTGAGAGATGGGGACACGTGCCACAGTGCACTGTGATGAAACGGGCGTGAACGCAGGGTCTCTCTCTCTCCGTCTCTCTCAGAATACCTTACTGTATGAGACCCCAGGTAACTGAGACCTTGGAAGCCAAGCCACAGATACGGGGGCCTGCTGTAGAAGAGAAACAAGTAGACCTTGAAATTATTTTCGACAGTATCTTCCTAAAGCAGACAGAGATTATATCTAACCTGTGCATGGTTGGTGGAGCCAAAGTCAGAATAAATACAGGGTTTGGCCATTCGCAAAGCTTTCAGCCAGAGGCAGAAATGAAATGCAAACAGGATGGTTCATATTACCTTCCTAGTTGCATTAAAATTCAGGGATCTCACTAAGGTTTCAATTTCTCTTTGACTAAAAGAAACATTTGCTCCCTAACGTAATATATATCTGGCTAACAATCAAGATTCCTTGATGAAAAGGAAGCAGCAGTTGTGAGGTAAAAGACATTCGTTCTGAGACCATCTAAATCAAAGGCATTATTACCCTCCCTCTTCCCACTCCCTGAAGGAGAAGTCACCTTACACCAGGCCCGTGTGTACAGCACATTCCTTCCAGAACGCAACTTGTCTTTAAAGCCGCAGCTCTCAATGGTCTTTATGTCTTCATTCACCCCATAAGCAATAGGTGTCTCTGCCTAACGCGAAAGTCTCTTTAGAGAAAAGAAGATGCTGGGCACGGAAAAGCTATTTGAAATGCCTCACTGAAATGCCACAGTGAGGCCTGAAGCTGCAATCCGATTCCAGCTTCCAAACTGCCTTTCTTCTTTTCAAGTTCCAAGGGTTCACTAATTATGAGAAAGATTTCTGAACGGGCCTGAACTGGATAATTTAGCACTTCATGGAGATTTGAGATTTATATATCCTTTCAGCCATAAAAATGCTCAAAAAGAGCATGAAATCATATAGCCTTGAAATATAAATAGGCGGCATGAGACAGCAAAGTAAAACCAAGAGCTTTCATCTCGGTCCTGACTCTGTGACAGCGCTGCTCAACAGCCAACAGATCTCTGAGGCCAAGACACGTAAATAAAAGTCAAGTTCACTCCATAGGCCTTCTGAGAAGAACAGAGGAGTGACTTAGGATGCTCTGCCTGTGGAAATTAAACTCTGAGAAGTGTGTGTCCAGCTCTGACCTATTCCACCAAGTGCTCTTCTCATTGTGACAGAAGAGAATCCAAAGAGCTGTACCTCAGCAGGGTACAATTAAAACGAAATTACAAATGTAGTTTTGAGCCACATGCTGGAAAAGGCTGGAAATGTCTGTGCAACAATCCACATCAACAATACCTCGAGAGAAGAATGTTGCAGTTCTGAGCTCTGCGACCGTCGATCACGGAAAGCTCTTTGACTTTGTGTTTGGAACTGAGCGTGTCATCAATGGCATCTGCTTCTTTCTGTAAAGAGCACAACAGACATCAGTCAGAGTCCAGCAGCGACACTCAGGCTGCAGAGACGCACTTTCCTCCACATTGTCTGTTCACACACACATATACACGCATTCTAAACGTACACACACAGGCGGAGCTGAGATGAGGAGGTGGGGAGTGTGCAGGGAGGTGGTGGAATTGAAACAAAGGCTGCAGTCTAGTTGGCAATGAGAAAGAGGAAGGAAGGCTGACCACCCACGTTCGAAAAAGCATTATTTGGAAGAACAAAGTGCTTCTAAGTTGAAGATGCTAAGTGTGCATAATGATCAGTGAGTGGTGTCCTCCTTTGTCCCCCAAATTCCTACAGATTGCGGAGAGCAGAGCTGTCACTGTGAATCAAGCTCAGCTGAGCTTGTCATGGCCAGTTCAGCCACTGGCAGGGCTCACTCAGCCTAGAACCACTTGCATCCTGAGCACTCAAAGAAGCTAAACAATAAAACCTCCCAAACGTCTTCGGGTGCAACAGAAAGCTCCCAAGACCAGATGGTGCCTTTCATTACCTTGGAGGGACCGTGGGGGGGGAACAGTCCCAGCATCGGTCTGGGTACCTGAATTAACAACAGAACTCTATTTGCATATTCTATCACTGTACAGAAGTCTGTAAGCAATGATGGCCAGTTACAATGTACGGTGGAACAGGCATAAAACAGTTCCACATAAAATAATGTTTGAGTGAGGTGAGCATCAGAGGAATTGATTAGTGATAGAAAGTTCAAGGTGAAAACACAGACTAACTTGATAAGCAGCAAGTTCAATTTTATTTGCAAAATCAATTATTATAAAAAGTATATTACAGCATTTAAAAAATGTAAGGAAACCAAAGAGTTCTGGATCTATGTAACAGTTTAGGAAACAAAGGCCGCATGAGACGTACGGGACAGGGGTCACCTGCCTCTTGCTGTGCTGAACTTTCAGGCCTACCTCGCTAGATACTCAGTTAAGAGTTGAAATCCAGTGTGGAGTTAACTAGGCACTACATTACATCATATAAGAAAAAAAAAACAACAAATAAACAAACAAAACAAAAAAATTGGATACCCAAGAAATTTCAGGCTTACAGTGAGCCAAGGATTATTATATTAAGCAGAGTTTAGATAGGCTGCTCACTTACCTGCTTGGAGTTACTGTTCACAAAGAAATCCTACAGCCATGGCAGAGGCATGGAAAAGGCAAATCAGATACAGACAGTTCAGAAATCACAGCAACAAATGGGGCAGGTCAGAGGAAATCGGTGATGCAGGTGAAGAGATGACTTAGCCCGTAAGGTCATCAACAAGAGTTGATGAAGATGAGAAAGGCTGGCTGAAGATGCCGGAAAAGGCGCAGGAGGAAGCATCTGGGGTGCAGGGAGATGGGGGCACTTGCTGCACACCCAGTTCAGAAAAGCAGAGGGTTTAAAACACCCCAGAGAGACTCAAGGTGGGAAAGGAACAAATCCATCGCACTCCCCGTGATGACTTCTCCTGGAAGCAGAATCCCAACCCATCCATCCCATCAATTTGAGGAAACCATTCTCATTTGTTATGTACTACAGAAAAGTATGGGACTTTGGTGGAAATTATCTCCTGTCTTCTTGTGTCATAAGGAATTAAGAATTAAGAACAGACTAGTTGAATAACCCCAGTCAGTAACATTAAGCCTTAGTAGACCTGTAAATTCCAAAGATTACCTGTGGGTGATACAGGTAGGTTAAGAGAGGAAAAAACCAGAGCACACAGCTAAGAGACAACCAAACGTTCATGTGGTGTGTGGTCATTGGTGACCCTGGCCCAACTGCCTCTGGTCTATTCAAATACACCCGGTCAACAGCCTCTTCTGGAAACAGTCTTTAGGGAAGACTTGGAATGGAAAAGGGAAAGAGGAACAGGTAACTGACATGTTACCAGAAAGTCTGGTTGCCTATTTTTGAGATGCTGGAATGAATAAAACTTCAGTGTGCAAAACACACCCCCAGCTTTGGGGCCAACAGCTTGCACAACCAACATTTGCTCAGCAGACTCCTTAAGGTCGCACTGGTCTCAGCAGCACTGCCACAGCCAGTTTTACAGAGAGGCTGCTTCACTGACTTCTTCTAGTGGGAAACAGAACGTGTCCTTTCCTTGCTCTGTACCCAATGGGTTGCTTTTCTAGAATGGCATTTAAAAAATGAAACGATAACTAAAAACCCTTTATGTTCCTCTCACATCCAGTTTCCTTTTGTCCCTGTAATAACTGCTAATTTTCCTACTTCGAGGCTCCTTAGGATTCTTCCTATAAAACCGTTTCCTTTCAAGGGCAGAAAAGACCATAGTGAAATGAACTCCATGAGGTCATCTTAACTGTTTTTTTTCCTCTTAAAGAGAAAGTTGCTAGTTAAATTTAGACCTTGCTTTCACTGCCTCACCTTCAAAGATGAAATTTTATGAAGTTCTCAGACAACTCATTGTACATTTTAAGTTTCCACTGTCAGGAAATTAAGACTTGTGACCTCTAGTGTAGACGGCTATTAATTCAGGCAACTTTCATATCCTAGGTGTGGGGCTTGGGGCTCAGTCTGCCTGTAAAATGGGTTAACAATTGGCTTACTATTGTAAGGCTGAAACCTGACAATGGTGTAAAGCACTTTGTACAGCACCTGACACATACCATCAGCTCAATCCTTGGAAACTACAATAACATTGTTACAGTAGAACCTCCATAGCTGACCACCTCCTGACCTTGACCTAATTTTCACAGATGGGACATGCACCCTGTTTACATGTCAGTACAGTAGGCCTAGTTCCTTATGTTGACCACCTCTGTCTGTTGACCAGTTCTGGGGGCGGAAGGGGCTCAACTTAAGAGGTTCTACTATATTTTATCTTTCACGCTGACAAGTCCATTCATTCTCCTCTTGCTTTGCTTTCAGCTGAGCTAGAGAACAGCTGGTCAAGAGCTCCCATTTGTAACCAGCAGTAGCAGTAAGCACAGCAGTTAACAGGGAAGTCTCAGCTTCCCTGAGGTGTAGATGAAGCAAGAGTTTGGTTAATTGTTAACCTAAAGACTCTACTTCTTTAATCGACACATTATCAGTAAAATTTCAAAGCTTATGAATTCCATTGAATGGGGCATGTTAGAAATAACAATTCTTCTAGACCAATTTCGAGCAAGTTAACATTCTTTTTTGAAAGCTTAAATTAATTCACTCACAACTAAGAGGAAAATAACAAATAACTTCAAATTGGTTTGGGTCCAAATACTATAGCGTCATCTATATGTGGCTCCACCACTGTCTGATTTTTCCAGACAATTTTTGGTATAGGGTTTAGGGCTTGAAGTAGAAATAAAGGTTGGAACTTGCATTTTCAGGGAGCAGGGCTGGTGGGTCACTGCAGCTGGGGCTGCAGAGTGAAAGGCTGACTCAGCACCCCACTGACAGGGTAATCCTCCCACGACTGGTTCTTAATCTTCCTGAGGCCGACATATCTCCGTAAACCTGATAAAAGGTAGGGGTCTTTCTCCAGAAAAATTCATGTACTATATTTACATAAAACCCTGCATTTGACTAACTTACCGGGGAGCCCAGTAACAGAACCTTGGCCCTAAGAAAGCCACGGTTTACAATTCTCTCTTCTGTCTTCACGCGCCATGGCTGAGGACCGTAATTATTGAAATAAATATCCTAAATCATTTGATTTTCAAGGTGAAAATTAGATGTACAGTATAATGAAAAATGTAAAAATAAAAAAGGACAAGTCTTTAGGAATTTGTAAAAAATCAGGAGATGCCCCTGAATGTTCTAAATGGAAGCCCCCAAACGTCTTGCATGTGACATTTTAGCAGGAAGGTTGGATTCTGGAGCCTGGGATAGCAGTCACCCTTTTCTCTCCAAATCAGAGCAGGGAGACTTTGAAAAGTCACACAAAATACTGATAGATCCTTAAAGACGGCTGTCCACAGACAAAGCCCAGGAGGAAGGAAAAGATAGTGAGCCGTTAATTTGCTGCTAACGGGACAGGACTCGCTGAGGTGAATGCACTACCTTCAGTCCATTTCCCCTCTGTTCAACTTCACGAATAGGGAGAAATTAATTTATAGCATCTCAGCACAAACATTTCTCACAAAACTGAGGCAAATATGATTTAATTATACCTGAACTGTACCACTATGCAATGTGCTATATTGTGTATTAAAATAAGCCTTTTGTGGCTGGCCTGGAATATTACGTATAACACAGTTTCACTGAGAAAAAGAGGTCCCAGGAGCAGGGAATTGACTCTCAAATGAACTTTTGGAATGTGAGCAGGGGAATAACTGCATTCTGTTAAATTCTATTTTATGGGGCACATAAGTTTACATAATCAGCTCTGCACACCTGTGATACTTGCAGCGAAAAAAAAATTCTGAATAGAAGTGGTCTTGTTCTTAAAACTGGAGTTAAAGTCTGACACTCACAATGAATAAAACTATGGAGTAAGAGCAAAGTAAAACTGAGGATTATGCTACTTTGAGGTCACTAAATACACATGGAGCCATATTTTTATTACCTATAAAATAGGAATAATATCTGCCTCATAGCGTTGGGGGTGAGCATTAAATAAGAAAATATGCATAAGGGCTCCTTGAGAACTAAATCTTAAGAGTTAAAGCGACTGGGAACTGTGTACATCATACTCAGCACCAGAAATATAATGGATACTTAATACCAATTATCATCTTTTAGTCTGTATTATGGTAATTTATACATTTTCCTCATCTCTGTGTTTGTACCATAAGTTACCTCATGGGCCTGTGTAAAAGTTTAATACATATGAATCCTTCGTATATAAACCAGACCTATAAATGAATGATATGATACTTCTCAAATCAACTGGACGTATTTTTCTGTGTAAGTATACAAACAAATATGTACATGTATTTATATATGTGTGTATGTGCATGTATGTATTTATACTCTAAGTGTCATTCTTCAGTAATCACTAAACTGAACTGATCTGATATTGCTGATATTTTTTTTCTCTGTGTAGGCTGCCTACTGCATGAGTTTGGAAAGGGTTTCTCAACTCTGGAGGGAGGGAAGAGGGAAACATTATGAAAAGCATAGGTCCCCAATATTCACTTGGGAGCAGGAAGAGCAGTTCAAGTGAATTGTACAAGGCACTGTCAAGGCAGAGGTGTAAAGGTGAGGTCTCTGATGCCGCCATTAGTGGTGACATGGCAGGTGTCCCGTGTCCTGTCCTCTGTCCTTCCTAATTCAGTTAGAATGCCCACATCTTTGCATTTGCTATCTCTCAACATTCTGTCAATTTGATAAAATGGCTCATATTACCCTCATCTAAAAATATTAATGGTATAAAATTCCTATCTCAAATTTTTACACCCAAAGAAAAAAATACACTTGATTTACTTAAGTTGAGTAGGTATGCTGAAACTTTTCTCTAGGAAGTGCTGTCAAAAATATGGTCAGAACTGACTCTACTTGCCAGCCTACTTAGTGGTGAGTACAACCAGAACGTGCCGACCTCTCCCAGCTGGGCTGCCTACTGAACGGCCATGGTGTCGCTTGCTAGGAGGTGGTTACCCCAGTGCTAGGCTTTCTGCAACCCTGACTCCACAGTGCTTGAGAACTGTCCACAGATTTGTCCCAGAGCATTTTGGCAGCATCCTTCTGCACCTTCTGCTGAAAGCCAGTTAATTATGAGTCTTGTAAACTTAGGTCTTTCAACCACCTGCCTTTATAATAAATGCAGCTCACATGCTTGGACTTGAATAGCATCGTCTGGTGTAACTGATGCTTCCCCGATGCTTTGATTTCCTTCTCTAAGCTCCCAACCCTTCCTCTTAAGGCAACCGGCATGAGCCAGCATTAGCAAGTGACACTATAGTGGGAAAGCAATAGGATGTGCACCCATCTCAGAAGACCATTATCTGAATTGCCAGGGAACTTGCTATAAATGTCCCCCGATTCAAGTGGAGGCCCAGAAGACACTATCTTGGGACAGCAGAGAGAGAGGAAAGGCAGGTGGCAGCACTGCGGGGTCAGGGCAGGGCACAGGCCACGGGACCACGCCTGCACCTCTTGTTTGCCCTTGGAGAGACACGGCATCCTGCTCTCCATGGGACAATGTACAGACTTGTCTTCTTAATCAAGCCCCCGCTGAGGGCTCCTGTTTCACAGGCTTATGCCACCATGGCAGACAACCACACACGTTTCTGTACTTCACTCAGCTAGCAAAAGAGGCACTTCGGCCAGTGACTCATGCCTGTAATTCCAGCACTTTGGGAGGCTGAGGTGGGAAGACTGCTTTATCCCAGGAGATTGACACAAGCCTCAGCAACATTGTGAGACCCTGTCTCTACAAAACAACCAAGAAAACCCCCAAAACCTAACTGAGTGTGGTGCTGCACATCCATAGTCCCAGGTACTTGGGAGGCTGTGAGGGGACGATTGCTTGACCCAGGGAGCTATGACTGTGTCAAAAAAGCCAAAAACAAAATAAAGCACGAAAACAATAAACTCCTACAGAGAGACTTACACTCTCTTAAAGGAAAATGCTCTGGTGAAGTATGCATACCCCTGGCCCCCATTTCAGACACATCAAAGCTTTCTCCCCACCCTCCCCCATGTTCCCTCTGGGTGCTGAGCATTGCTTTCCTGAGATACTTTTCCTTGGGAACCAAGCCAAGTAGGCCAACTCGGAGCCTGCTGCTCGTTTGCAGACACCCCACTCTGGTTAGGACTCATCCCAAGTTAAGGGCCTCTGGGGAAGGCCGGCAAGCCCTGTGAGGGCTCAGCGTCCACGAGCTCCTGTCTGAGGCACCCTCTGCCCTGTCATCGTCCCTCCCCTCTAGTCGGCCTCAAGAATCCTTCTTCTCACTCCCGCACTCAAGTTTTCCCTTCCCAGGGATACAACTCTGCGTTTTCCCTTCCCAGGGATACAACTCTGCGATTTCCTTGTTTTGATACTCTCCACGTGCCACCATGCTGCCACCTCTTCTGGTGCACTCTTCAGAGGCTCTATCAAGATTCCCCCGTGAGGAGCATGAGGTGCCACACAGATTAGACCGGGCTGGCACAGGGATGCTCACTGCAGGGACAGCCAGCAAGCACGCAGCGCCTGCCCTGGGAACAGCCTTGCTCGGCCGTCAGCCATCCTGTCTGCGCCCTGTCAGCTCCACACTTGCTCGGCCTTCACAACCTGACTGAGTCTGCTGTGTTTATCACACACAGCTAAAACTTCTTGAGGTTCCTTTGAGCTGCCAAACCATAGCTATTTACCAACCCCTATTCTGCTAAGGGTTCTATCCATCTCAGGGAATGTTCTGCTTCGGATGGTACCCATTTGTTATATATTTTTTTAAAGTTCAGGTAAACCAAAATGGCTTCAGAAACAAATGCTGAGATGTGACAATGTAAGTTTTCTAACTCTCCTACAGTTTTCTTCTGGTGACCCATTGTGACAAAACACAAGTAACAGTAACATACAAAACTCTTTACAACAATGGAGACAAGATCTTGGACACATGCCAGGTTATGAACAAGGAGCTAAGTGCTTTCAACTGTTCACACGCAACTGAAAGGCACTGGGACACACAGTCGATGTGCACTCCAGGCTGCTCTGCAGAAACACACCCAGGCAGACCCAGCAGCCTGGAACTAACATGCTCGTGAGGTCACGGTCACGGGGGATGGGCCAGGAATCATGGATGACATGTGATCTTTTTCTTTTTTTTTTTTTAAGTTAACTTTTTTGGCATCTGGAGGGTATATGGTGTTACCTGCTGTCTTTGGTAGGCAGAGAAAGTCCTTTCCAAGTCTTCAAGATCTAGAATTTTGAAGACTTTTGAATCATCGATTTCGGTCCATACGGTTCCTTCCAGTTTGTTCTAGAAACACCAAGTTAATGAGTGCTGTGGTATACCATTATACACAGAAAGAACAGGCATGGCCCTTCTTAAAAAGTGCTGCTATCCCAAATTGTTCAGTCTCCCAGATGCTCGAAGTGAGCTGGTTTCAAACAACGTGTCATTTATTTCAGAAGCTTTATAATTTAAATATTAGAGGTGGTGAGAACCCTCCTGGGCACTAGAAAGTGATCATTCAGTAAGCAGGGCTGTCTTTCCCTTCACACAGAGCAAATGGCTTACCTCGGACAGCTTGGCCCAGTTGAAGGATTTCAGGGCATTTGTGGGCTGAGGAATGTTTTTCTTCTTGAGTGCCAGACCCAGTGGAGCCCCTGGTGGTGGCATGAGTCCTCCCAAAGGAGGTGGCCCTGGTGGGGGAGGGGGGCCGCCTGGGGGCAGCGGTGGTGGAGGAGGAGGAAGCAGCCCGCCTGGCAGAGGAGGGGGTGGCGGGGGAGGAAGGAGAGACCCAGGGACAGAGGAAGGAAAGGGCCCCCCTGGGGCTCCAGGTGAGGGTCCCCCTGGGACTGAAGCACAGATGGCCCTCTGAAAAGGTAAGAACAGGAAAGAAAACGTCAATGGCAGAAGGAAATTCACTGGTGATTTTGAGTCTTTAACTGTGCCTAAAAAGTCTATTATGGAGACATTTACATTTCTGAGAACTGGGCTAAAGGACTGGGGAGTCAAATGGACCTTTCAGGGCCATCGTGGCCTCTGCTGAGTCATGCTTTTGTATCTGACACTCCAGGGCCTGTCTACCAAGCAACTCACATTTCTATTTCTTGCACTATCGTACAGTTGGTGTCCATGAAATCAGTTTTAAAAAACCGATTCGATTCTCTTTGCTCTTAGTGATAGATGTGTGCAGGATTTAGAAACCCACAGCCCAAACCTTGGCCGCTTAACCTGCCTGGTGGCAGAGGGCATGGGTCCCCTAACTGCTGTGATCAAGCACGAACTGTCAGATTTTGTCCCCCAGGCAGAAGTTGCCTGCTCGAAGGCCTGGGGCTTGGGGCCTGGGGCCTGGGTCCAGCGGCCGGGCAGCTCACCCACCCGGCTGAGCTCCTGCAGCTGGGCCGCCAGCTCTGCCACCTGCTGCTTGGCGTGCTTGTGCTCTGCGCTCTCCTTCTCCAGCTTCTCCTTCATCTTGTTCAGCGTCTGCACCATCTCCTCCTTCTCCTGCGTCTTGGCGTCGCACTCCCGCTCCTTCTTCTCCAGTTTCTGCTGCAGCTCGCTGTGCTCTGCACAAGAAAACAATGGCGCCTGAATGACGGGCTCCTCAGAGCTGAAGCCATTTCTTTAAAAAGAAAATGGCCGAGAATGACAGCAGGTACCACGGGGCTCTTCATTAGGTAAATGTTATTCCCCTCCCCTCAAAGGGGCCTCTCGAGAGCTAAGTGGTGTTTCTGCCTGGAGGGGGCTTTGGATCAACAAGTGTATTAGCTTCATTTGTGAGAGACTGAAGCAGAGACCCCATAGCCGCAGCCCTGAACATGAAACCAAGGTTTGAGCCCACACTTGTGAAGGCAAACGGTGCCTACTGGGGAGTTAATCCAGAACTTATCATTAAAATGGCCCTAAGGAATGACACCAAGGAAAATGAATATTAAGGCCTTCTCACAGAGTAGAAGGAGACCAAGAGACGTCCAGATCTGGGGCGCTGAAGGGAGGACCCCCTTGGGGAGAGCTGCTGCAGACGGGGTTTGTCCCATCTCCCCAGGCTACTTGGAGTATTTTATGTTTCTGGCCAACCATTAGTAAGACATGGGAAGTGAAGGCTATCATCTGGGGAGGAAAGGTCTTGAGGGTAGTCATGTGGGTTGAGCATGAGGGTCACAGGAAAGTGAAAATGTCAGCTCTCCACGACAGCTTGCCAACGTCCCCCGCCCTGCTGCAGTGTCATGCAGCTCTCACCACCGGTGACTGAAAGCTCCCTGACAGGCATGAGTAGATTTGGACAAGAGAACTAATGAAGTTTAGGCTGCAGATTTTTATTTCAAAGATGTGGCCTCAATTCTGATTCTTTTTATGTCAATAAAACCGCTAGAGATATAATCCATGGGGGCAGAGCTGTGTGGAGCTGGTCTCTATTTCTAAATTTGATAACACCTTTAAATTCTTTTTAACACATTTAAATTCTTGTTTTCTGTGTCTCTCACCTTCTCTCTCCTGGGTCCCTAAAAATCAGACTTTGCAGAGAAGCATTCAAGCCACTAAAATCCTTGGATTTCACCAGCCTTGGAATTAAGAGAAGCATCAACCCGCCTTTACTACTCTGTGGTCACTTCCCTGGTTTTTTCAAATCTGCATCCAAAGATGACCTCCTCCTGCCATTCTCCTTCTTTCACCTCCTCGGCATTCCTCTTTGACAAACACAAGACTGGGAATTCACCTTCCTCTCACAGGTCGTCAGCCTTTGACAAATCTGGCTGTGCCAGAGTCCCCTGAGAAGTTTTAGCATTTCAGGATCCCACAGACTCTATTCAAAAGGGTCTACTCTGTAGCTCAGGGGCAGGACCTAGGAAGCTGTGTTTTCAAATGCTCCTCAGATGGTGCTGATGTGATGCCAGGGTTGGAACGCTCCAGCCTAAAAGGCTCTCTGCACAAATGACATCCATTCACCACCTGTTGCTCAGCTTTCGCTGAGCACCTTCCGAGTGTGCCGCACTTAAGCAGAGCCTCCTTGAGTATCTTCCATCTGCTTACCTGTGCCCTACTCGCCACAGCTTTGCTGGCTGAGGCTTCCAGATAAAAATTAATTTTATCCACATTCTTTCCTCTTGTATACTTTACTCATGGCTTCCCTTCAAACCATTCTACTGGCCCAGTGCGGTGGCTCACACCTGTAATCCTAGCATTCTGGGAGGCCAAGGCAGGCGGATCCCTTGAGCTCAGGACTTTGAGACCAGCCTGAGCAAAAGTGAGACTCTGTTTCTACTAAAAACAAGAAAAAAAGAAAACTAGCTGGGTGTTACGGTGGACACCTATAGACCCAGCTAGTTGGGAGGTTAAGGCAGGAGGATGGCTTGAGCCCAGGAGCTTGAGGTTCCTGTGAGCTGTGATGATGCCAGAACACTCTACTTAGGGTGGGTCAAAGAACAAAACAAGTTAAAACAAAGCGTCCGATTTCTCTTGCTGCCCTCGCAGATTTTCTTTGCACCACCTCAGCCACCTGAATCCTGTGAGAGCTGCACAAGCTTTTGAAATGCTACAAGCTTTAGATTTATGGTGCAGCTAGTACACACCAGACACTATGCTAATGTTCTTATTTTTGCTTTATCATTTAGTTTTCACAACACTGTGAGTTGGGTTTAATCTTCAGGGTGCAGAGGAGGAGACTTGGAGAGGGACGAGGATGTGACGTGGCCCAGCCTGACACTAGTGGGGCAGAGCTGAGGCCCAGACCCAGAGCCCAGCCCAGCACCTGACAGACACAGGCACTCGCTACACCAAGTGACTGAGTGAGTCACTCGTCCTAAGTACTCGCCTCAACTCACACACTCAAGCCTCAATGTCCACTTGGTGACACTTCCTCTTTAGTTTGATTTCTCTTTACCCTAACTTTCAGCAGCATTTCATTTCTTTCTATGGAAGTTGCTGGACTTTATTTGAAAGATACATGTGTATCATCACTTATTTGAGAGACTCTCCACACGAGGAACGTACGACACACTACTACTTCACATTTGGTATTTTCTGGTATCAAGGGTGGGTGCGACTGCATCTCACTGGCTGTGAATAACTAGGACACAGAAAAGGAAGTCAGATCACCAGTGTGGTGAGAGTGTGGTGACTGCGAGCACATTTATTCTCACAAAGGGGCCAATTTCAATCTGCTAATATTTTGAAAAAGGGAGAAAAGTTATATATGTGTTTCTGTGAGTGGCTGGCACAGTGATGGATGCAAATGCCTCTCTTGTCACTGATGCTGAGTAATAATATCAAAGACGTATTCCAATGCTCACAACTAGCTGGTCTGCTAATGTTTCATAACACGGATGTCTGCAAGGGTCACTGATTTTCTGCATGATTTCACTTTTTGTAACGGGTGCCAAATCAAGGTGATGGAGAAAACTGGGCTGTTGAAACCAAGCAGCCCTTTCTTTGCTTTTAAAATTGTGAGTAATCTCAAGCGCCTCTTGTTGTATTTCTTAAGCTCTCGTAGGCTCTAAAGAGCCGTTAAGAAGTGGGGGAAGGGTTTGGATCATTACTAGTTGAGAAAACTTGAATTAATGAATACTGGGCAGTAAATGCTACAAGCTTTTCAAAAAATTTTACACAAATATAATAAAAGGATAGAATACTTGGGGATCAGTATGGTAACTAAAATAGCTTGAATTTTAGAAAAGGCCAGTGAAAAATTCCCTTAAGGCATGGAAAAAGAAAGGCTGTTTGAAATAAAGTCAACCAGGAACGTCAATGCGCACTTCTCAATCATCCAGGAAGCAGGGTCACCCCTTAATCAAAAACATGACCACTTCTCTCATCAGGCCTCATCACTTACCTTTTCTCATTTTTTCTGCTTGTTCTTTCCACTGCTTAACTTCATTTTCATTAACCAACCTGTATAATAGTTAAAGGAGCATTCATTACAACAAAAGCATACATGGTCCACTACTAACTGCATTCTCCCTAGGTACAAAAATAGTCTACTACAGAGAAAACCCTCAGTGCACGCTTAAAACCCATTTAAACCCAGATGTTATTTAGATATATCGCAGGTGTTTATATAGTAATTCATTTGACCCCTAAAAATTTCTGCTCTCCCAGCTGTTATTTTGAAGTAGGATAAAATAAATGTCCTACGTTGTCCCCACTATCCCACAGGCAGCAGAATAAGGAGAGACTTACATCCGCACGACGTTCTTAATATTAAAGTTTTCCAAAGGCGTGGAGTCAGGGTCCTGCCCCTTGTCATTTTGGATAACTATTTGCTGTATGATTCTGTCTAGCAGTAGCCAGTACTGAACAGTGTTGCCGCTTCTCTTGTCTAAAAAACAAAAGAATAGCAAAAAAGAAAGATGTTCAAGTTGCTTGTCATCTAGGAGGTGCATTTTTCAACAGTGGTTACCCTTTGAAGCCACGGAACCAGAGAGATGTCTACAATACCCACACCACTACCTCCCCAGCTTTCTGGAATTCTCAAATGCAACGATCATTTATCTAACTCAGAGGCACTTTCCACCCTCTTCTAAAGGTGTTTGTTGGAAGGCACACGCTATTTTTGAAATCAAAATTTTAACTCATTTCACTTTGAGAGTTTCGTAAAACCCTTCAGGCTGTGTAGACATGCACACGGAGCTGTCACAGAACCAAGCTCAGGACCCCGGGGGTGCACTCAATCTCATCAGCACCTGCCAGAAGCCAGAGACCTCTGGACATTGCCCAATGTCTGACAGCACCCGCAAAGCCACCCACACACTCACAAGGCATCTGGAGGCAGTGGTGCAGGATGGACATGAAGTGAGGGTAGGCTTCGCTGTGAGTCAGCCGCTTCCTGGTCAGCTCAAACATCTGAGTTGCACTTTTTGTGTCTATGTGAACCTGTTTTACAGGAAAAAAAATTCTAAGTCAAACACCCAAGTTCCTCAGTTCCCCCTGTGCAAGGTAAGTAAATTCAAGGCAAATAGAAAATAGTCCTCCCACTTAGGTAGATTACACTGGTCCGTGTCAACTCTGCTCACACACCATGGGGTTGGGGGTTTGTGAGCTGAAGGGCAAATCAGAACACCTATAAGCGCACATACCAGTTCAAATCTTTTGGCAAATTCTAGCTCATCTTCATTTCGGAGCATTTCAAAGAAGTCTAAATGTCTGAAAGGCAATTACAGAGATGTTATTAAGCAGAACATCCTACAAACACAGGTGTGTGGGGTTCAGGACATCGATGTTAAAAGTCTTTCCTGCATTCTCAGAGACATTTCTAAATGAGACGAGGTTAACAAAATTTGAATGCCTTCGCTGAACTGTGTTTTTCCTAAGAAATAAAGATACCACCTGGATGGTATATGACATAAGAAGGCAAGAAGAGAAACATTTAAAAACCTAAGGTGTCTAGCACATGGTAGGCAATTATTATTAAATTAACATTTAAAAAGTGAAAAAAGAATTAAGATTCCACTCGAAGACTCCTTTTGTGAAAAACAAGCCCACACAGCTGTACTTGACTTGGACACTGAATCAAAGATCACAGAAGTGTTCATGCCATTCATTCACCCATTTGAATATTCACTGTGGATATAGGAATATTCATAGGAATATTCATTCCTATTATGGATTCCACACACTAGGGCACATTCTGTGAAGACCAAGAGGTCAGGGTAAAGGAAATAGAGAATGATGTGAGGGAAGGTGAACAGTGTCCACACAGCAGTCGGAAAAGGCCTCTCTGCAGAGAACAAACCACTTGCCCATTTGTGAAAGATCTGTTGACGTTGAGAACACAGCAAGTGCAAAGGCCCTGAGGCACGAGGACCTGGGATGTGCTCACAGAAGGCCAGGGAGAAGGACCAGCCAGGGTGAATGGAGTGAGGGAGGAGCAGCAGCAGCAGAAAGGTCTGAAAGCTTGTAGGGAAATCTTAGAGGCAGCAAAATGATGGCAAGGGAGGGCAAATGAGCAGGCAGAGGGAGTCAGCGTCTACCCGCCCAGCACAGGTGCTAAACATCCAGAGGCTTTATCGTCAGCTCTCACAGAGACTTGGAAGGTAACTGTCATCCCCACCATTACTGTTTTTTATAGGTATAAAAATAGTAAAGTTCTGGGGCGGCGCCTATGGCTGAAAGGAGTAGGGCACTGGCCCCATATACCAGAGGTGGCAGGTTCAAACCCAGTCCCCCCCCGCCCCCCCAATAGTAAAGTTTTAAAAAATTAAGGAATTTGGCCAGGATAAAGAGGAAATAAGAGGCAGGGCTAGGACAGGATACAGATTCGGGTCCGATACTCACACCCACACTAAGTTCTCTCTACACAGTCTGCTTCTTTCAGAGGCCAGGTCTTACCATGACAACATCACCAGCTGAACTAGCATCCTGTGTAAGCTCCCGAGGCTGCAGACAGGTCACAGGCAGCCCACATGCAGGCTGGCGCTGGCAGGCGCCACGCCGCCCATGTGGAGAGAGCTTAACCACTCAGAGCACACGGCCTAACTCACCTATCTAAGGTTGAATTTTCATGCTCCCTCAATTTGTCTATTACAGGTTGAATTCCTAACATCAGAAATTCATAGCGAAGATGAAGTCGGAAGTCCAAGCTCTCCTGAAAGTCAAAGGGTAATAAAATACATATTTATGTTTTGTAGATTACATAGGTTCATTTTAAAAAGTAATTCTTAAATGATACATTTTCAGAATCCCAGTGCAGAAGGCTCTTACCACGCCTGCGCCTTGGCTCAGCACTGCGTTGATGAAGGACATTATGGCTGTCTTGAGGCTCACTTCGTCTCGGTACCGCCCGGTGCTCTTATCCAAGTCATTAATCAATGTCTATCCAGGACACAAAGATAAAGGCAGAGGACTGAATCATGACCACTCTATGCTCATTTCATGAGTTTCTTTTTTTAATGTTCAGAAGTTAACTTCTATTTTATGTTACTTTTTTTAGAGAATCTTGCTCTACTGCTTGGTGGTGGTGTGACCATAACTTCCTACAACCTCAAACTCCCAGGTGTAAGTGATCCTTTTGCCTTGGTGTCCCGAGTAGCTATTACTACAGGCACACGTCACCAGGCCAGCATATATAGTTTGTTTTGTTTTGTTTTTTTTTATGTTTTTGTAGAGACAAGGTTTTACTATATTATCTAGGCTGATCTTGAATTCCAGGCCTCAAGCAATCTCTCCATCTCAATCTCCCAAAGTGCCGGGATTATGAGACTCTGTGCTTTGCCAAAAGTTAACTTTTAAACTCATTTGTTTAGTCAGAATTATACCAATTTGTTTCCACTTAAGATTAATCCTAAAAATTCTACTTTCAAAGTCCTTATATATGTTCACATACACATATATACAAAGTACAAAAGACTGCTTCATTATCTCTGCTTGCTTTCTACATGTGAGTAAAAATAGTAACATGATCCCATTATTCATACTGAGATTCAAATCAAGAATGGCAAATGTGTAAAATTTTCAGAGAACAGCCCATTTGGTAGACTCAAAACATGTGTGCTGCAGAACATGTAGGGTATGAGGCTACCTTGTCAAGTTCAGCATATCTAAAACTCCAGATTGATCAACTGTAAAAACTATATCCTGTTTGCTGGTACTTAGACCTAAGAGGGAGGGAATGTTTAAAGTCACAGGAGAGCAGTCACCACAGGGGGAAGTCTCAAGTAACGTGTTCTCCCATTAGGGCCAGAGAAAGCACCTGCTGAGGCAGAATTAAAGAAGGGGTGAATGATGATGGGCGGGGCGCACCCACCTGGAAGCGGGTCCTCTCACTGGCGAACTTCTGGTAGTGCAGCATGGCCTGCAGCACCTGCTTGTGGCCCCCAGGAACCAGGCACACGGCGCCCAAGATTTCCAGCACGGCCACCTTTGTCTTAATGTTCTCGGTGCTCAGACTCTGAGCAATGACATTGATACTCTCAGAATGAGCCAGGACATGAGCCCGGCCCTGAGAGTTGTTCATCAGAGCCTTTATGCATCCGATGAGAGAGGTATGTATCCGAGACTCTGAGGTCTCGTAATCCATGGTCTTTAGAAAGTTGAGAATACACGACAGGCCGTCCAAGTCGATAAATCTGGTTACAAACCTGTCACGGAGAGAAGGGCATCAGACATAAGTCCCCTTGGGGTTTTGTAATATCCCTGAAAAGAAAAGTCTGAGGGTGGAGGGGAAAGCAAGAAGATTTAGCTCCTGAAGTGCCAAAAGGTTTATGCTGATGAAGTCTTCTTAATTCTACGCTTCTTTCTTGGCACAGACTCAATATCAAGTCTAAACCCTCCACTGGAGGCAGATGCTCTTCAGCTGGTATGAAGACCCAATTAACAGATCATATGTCCATTAAAAAATGAGGAGCAAAGAACACTCAGAATACATCTCTCATCCTAGGTTAGAATCATCTGCTGGTCCTGTGTTTGTGTAAAATGTAGATCTCGTGGGCTTTTATGGGGTGACCATGGACCCAAACCAGCTATTGGTGAAAGTCAAGGAATATCTTTAAATTCTAGGATCTTTGCTTGTTGAAGAAGTGATGTCACCCCTAAGCTTTGGCACCAACACCCTTCTTTTGTATGAGATGCTAAATGGGATGGGACCCCAGTACGTAAAATACAAAAAGCTTTATCACTGTATGTTAATCTTATCAATAGTTGTAACATGTATGTTATATCCCAGTTGATCAAGGGGAATAATTCACAGTGCACAACTGTACATCCAAGTCCCTGAATGGTTTGGAAGGAACAGCAATGTAGTTTGGATAGTCTCTCTCCCTCATACGATAATATGGTATTTTTTATAAATCAATAGGTTTTTTTAGTTTGCATTTTATAGTCAAAGAAAAAGAATATTTTCCAGCCATTTCACCCAATTATGTGACTCAGATATCGCTAAGTTCCTTAAACCACTTGGCTTCACTCATAGTGCCTGGGCTAATGTAATGCACCTGTAAGAGCCCCAACACCTCCCCAAATCCGAGAGCAGCGGTTCTCAATAGATAGAACTGTATGAAAGGGTTGCAGCATTAGCAAGGTTGAGAACCACCGTCCTAGAGGCACAAATGCAAAGTGAAGGGGTGGCAGGCACACAGAGCGAGCTGATCATCAGAGAATCACTGACGAATCACTATTGCCAGAATGTCTACCCATTTTCTGTTTAATAATTATTGTATTTAGAGTAATTTGCATGCCATAAAATCCACCATTTTGAAGTACACAATTTAGTAGTTTTTAACATGTTCACAGAGTTGTGCATCTATCAACATCACCTAGTTTTACAACATTTTAATCACCCCAAAAGACCATTTCTCCCTCTCCAACCCCTCGTAGCCACTAACACACTTTCTATCTCTACGGATTGGCCTGTTCCAGACATTTCATATAAACGAAGTCATGTAACATGGTCTTCTGTGACTGGCTTCTTTCAGTTAGCATAATATAACCAAGATCACTCCATGTATCCAACATATATCAGTCTTTGATCCTTTATGTAACCAAATAATATTTCACTGTGTAGACACAGCCCATCTTATTCATTCATCAGTTGATAGATATTGTGAGTTCCTTCTACTTCTTGGCTATTATGAAAAATGCTGATATGAACATTTGTATAAGTTTTTGAGGGGATACACCTTCATTCCCCTTGACTATATATGTAGGAATATAATTATTGGGGTGTAGGGCAACACCATATTTAACATTCTGAGACACTACTCAATTCTTTTCCAAAGTAGCCACACCAATTTTACATTCCCACCAGCAACGAATGAGGGTCCCAATTTTTCCACACTTTTGCCATCACGCTTTTTAATTTCAGCCATTTTACTGGCTGTCTGCATACCTTACAATCGAAGAAAATCCCTTTATTAAATGCTCGACATTAAAGTCTTTTATCCATAGTTCAAGTGCATGCTTTTAATGTAGGACTTCCGGGAAGGTTTGACTACTGCTGAAAGGGGGGGGGGCCTGCGACGGAGCCCACCTCATTGGCTTCGTCCTCAGCGCTGTCTTCAAGCTCTCGATAGTTTTACTTCTCTCTTCTTCTTCTTCCTTCTCTAAAGCCAGCAGGGATTTTCTCTGTGCAAAGAAAACAGCACTCAATTTTTCAAATTACATTACAAACAAAACAAACCTACAGATTACTCGTTACTCCATGTAAAATGTACATAATCAACAAATCCATGATTAAGATTTACTACAAAGTCGGCTTGGCGCCCACAGCGCCGTGGTTACTGTGCCAGCCGCATACACCCAGGCTGGTGGGTTTGAACCCGGCCTGGGCCAGCTACACAACAACGACATCTACAGCAAAAAAACTGCCGGCATTATGGTGGGCGCCTGTAGTCCCAGCTACCTGGGAAGCTGAGGCAAAAGAACTGCTTGAACCCAAGAGTTTGAGGTTGCTGTGAGCTGTGACGCCACAGCACTCTACTGAGGGTGACATAGTGAGACTCTGTCTCAAAAAAAAAAGATTTACTACAAAGTCAAAATGTAGAGCAACACCTACTAAGAACCTCACAAATTTGTTATTTCTATTGTAAGTCTTTCACATTTTAACTAAAACTTTAAGAAAATGTTTAGAACTCTTCATAGAGGGTAAGTTGCTCAAACATTTGAATAACTATCCTATTAGTACACTCTAATATGGATATTACTGTTTAAATATTTGATGCAAAGAAGACTGGACTTGTAGGTGAATGTAACATTCTGGCAATTAAATTTAATAACATATTAAGCAGAGGAGGTTGGCAGAAAACTTCCCACACTACCATTCCTATTCCCCAGCCTAAAAGTATAACCAGGACCACAGGGAATTTGTTACATCAAATTGTTTTTTAAGAGGAACAATTATATTTGACCTGAGAGTAGAGATAACAATTCCTTCAGAGTAAATGCTTAACTCCTAGAAATGGCCCGACGTCATTTAGAAATCAAGACGGGGAGTGTGTGTGTGTTTTCCTCCCACTCAGGGATCTGCTGGAGCAGCTCTGCTCGAAATTTACTGTGGATATGACAATTACCTGGGGACCTCATTATGACTCAGACTTTGGCTCAGTAAATCTGGGGTGAGGCCTGAGATGCTTCATTCCTGACAAATTTCCAGGCCATGTGGATACTGCTGGAGCAAGGCTCTAAGTAAGAAGATGGGAGCCGTGGTCCTGTGGCTGGGAACGCTAGCAAGGTGCCTGGTCTTCTCTCTTCACTCTGTATTCCCAGTCTCAGGGTACCAGGAGCCTCTACCCTCAGCACTCTTGGTCCCTTTTCTGAATACATGCTGTCTCGCCTCAATCTTTTCACCTGCTACTAGTTCTGACGAATGAAACAGTTGGCTGGGAAACAGACTGGGGTGACTGTATTGGAAAAGAAAAGCTTGGCTTTTATCCATGGGTCTCGGTGATCCCACGTCTCCCTTTCAGGACCACAAATCATCCAGATGGCTTCCTTTATTTATTTATTTATTTATTTATTTATTTTTAAATCAGTAGTATCAGCATTGAGTAACTAAATGTTCACTAAAGCTTAAGTCTTCATAATAAGAAAGGCAAAGCCCAAAGCGTATGAAAACATTGGTATCATTTATGGCAAAAAATAAAAATAAAAACCAGTAAAGTCTTTTTTTTTTTAATGTGTTATTGCTTCTGCTAAAGCTGTCTTCTTGCTGATGATGCGCCTGAACAGCTGTCACCAGAGGATGGTTGGGGAGGAAGCTGCATGCAGAAATAGCCAGTGATTCTGTCCAGGAGACCCATCCCCCAGAAAATTCAACACAAATCCGGCCAAGCGCATTTAATCTCCAACAGCACAGTTGAATTCCTTTGGACTCTTAGGCAATCCCTTTGAATCTGCAGCTCAGAATCAACCTTTTATGAATGTTCATTGTTCCCAAGCTTTGTCACACAAAACTGTCCCCAAATTAAAGACTACACATTTCATTGCAGGTAACTAACACCAGAGTTCCAGGTATTTATCCTTCTAGCGATCTTGAGGAGAGTGGAACATTTGAATAACAGCAGACTATGTATTAGGTCTCCCTAGCAGAGTTGGGAGATTTATGAAGTGTCAAGAGAAAACTAAATTGGACCTTTTCTCCCCAATCCTGTATAAGGAACATTGCCTTTCTCTCAAAACAGAAGAGACTATGACCTCTTCTGAATGGGATACAACTGTATTTGAATCTAAGACGGCACTTGTTTTGAGAAAATTAAATATAGGTAGATAAATCTGATGTTCTAATGTGAGTTTAAAAAAAACACATAATTTACATAAAGTCTCAAGTTTTCAAGCTTCATATTTAGGGAAAACTAAATATGTTTCTCCCAACTTCTAGGAGACAAGGGAGACATGCCTACATTTCTGAAGCTGTCTAGTGCGCACCTGGCATGCACAGGGCAGGCCTCCTTCACCCCTGCGCACATGAGACGTGGGCAAAGAGCCAAGCGCATCCTTGCAGCAGGCCTTCTTATCAAAGCTGCTAAGGTTCACATTGGAACACGCAGGGCTGACAGTGGTGCACGGACAGACCCGGCGCAAAATCATTCCCGGCTGTGAACTCAACTCTTGTTTGAAACATTTCCGTGGTATAAAATCAATCAGCCAGCCCATGACATCTACTGCGCTTCACCTCATGTTTGTTCTTCCTCCGAGAGAAAGCACGGAAAGGCTGCGTGAGCAAGCCCAGGGCCTTCTAGAGCCCGCCAGGTCAGCTGACTCCTTTATTGGACTATTTTTCATGCTTTAAAAGCCACAGATCACTCAGGGGTCCTTTAAAGAACAAAGCTTTCTTGTAATGAGGCTTACCCAAAGTAACCGAGCTTGTTCCACAAAAGGCTGGCTTCATGGACTAGTAAGTGCTTTAGTTCTCAACCTGGACTGTTTATCAGACTCTGGAGGCAGTAAAGAAAACAGATGCCTGCCCCACCGCAGAGGGGCGGGGAGGTGGGGTTACCAGGCCCCTTTCACGAGCCACCGGGTTTTAACAATTGAGCTAGGAGGAGGCAAATTGGAAAGGAGTTTCTGGGCTCAGACTCATAGGTCTAAATTCCTAATTAGATGACCACTTCCTAATTAGATAACCTGGGGCAGTGTAACCTTTCTTGAACCTCAGAGTTCTTGTGTATAAAAAGCACTTACTAGGATGCTGGTAGGATCTAAAACATGCAGAGCGCTGTCACCCTGCCTGGCAGGTGAGGCAGGGGTCACTGTTGATGCTGTAGATAAGGGGTGACAGCAACGTGGACAGATGCCCCTTCAACAGGTCCCTCAAGTGCGAGCCTTGCAGTCTTGCCGCTGGGCCAAAGGCCTCAGAGGCACTGGGTGTCTTTCCACTGCCCCAGGGACAACGTCACAGGGTGTTTACTGTGTGTTGTCAAGGAATTCTCCAGTACAGATTATCAGAGGGACTGGGCAAAACCATGCAAGGAAGTGGTGGCAACCATGGCAGTACGAAAAACAGGAAACCCAGCACAGGCTTACGGCCTTGTCAGGTCTCCTGCTCCTTTCAGTGTGTGGAAGTTTTGAAGCCTCATTCATTCAGGGACTGTTAATACCTTTTACCCTGGGAAGATGTTGGCTCAGTCCTAAAGGGAGAATTAGAAAGCTGTTAGGCATTTGACACACTGACAATTTAACAGCTTTTTGATTCTCCTGGGAAGATTTTGAATTGAGAACTACATATGCACCAATTAAATGTAGACTACTTAAGAGTGGAGCAAAGACCAGTCCAAGGATCTGGATGGAAGAAAATGGCGGCTTTAGCAGGGCTAGGAACATACCCGTAGCCCAGGGATCAGCAAGTCTGCTTAAGACGAGGCAGAGATTGCGTCACTAGAGGGTAAACAATCCAGGGGACCCAATGTTTGAAGAAAGGGGAAACCACAGTGCTGGGTATGTCCCCATTTATAGAAGGGAATTCATTAGCAAGGAAGCAACTTCTGTTGTGAGACATTAAACACTGCTGACAGAGAGAGATGTGTCTTTTTCCCCCTAACTGCCAGGAGCAATAATTCAAAAAATAGCCTCTAAATGCAGGAAATGTATGTGGCACCGAATTATTACTGCTTAGCTGAATGCACAGAAAGTCACTGGTGGGCCTCACGCCTCTCACATTCTGTCAGCGTGTGTGCACCAGTGCTGAGATCACCTTTTCTCATCTTTGGTGCTGTGCAGGATGCCTTGAACAGGAAGGATAAGGTAGTTATATTCTGTCCTTTTCTGCTGCTTTCAGACTAGAAACCCTTCAGGTAAAAACATGTGCAGTTTCTTCTATTATTTATACAGCCCTGTTCACATTTACCAGGTTGTTTATTATTCATTGCATGACAGCAAAAGAAACATCCTCAAAGAAAAAGCTAAAAAGTTACTAAAAGTTAAGACCTCTAAAAGTTCAGCAAATGTATGAATAGTTCATATATTCTAATTCATTCTTAACTTTTGCTGTAGCAGCAGGATATTGGGCACTTTGAATGCTTGTTTTAAGTGATAAGTGGTCAATTTTCCATCAGGAGTCGAGAGGGTGGGAGAGAGGTGGAGAGAAATGTTGTGGAAGCTACCACCTGCCTGGATATTAAACTCAAAGCTGAATATACAGATTGATTCTTAAAATTGTGGGTTCTCCAAGGCAAAGACCATGATCTACTGTGGGCAACCTCTAATTTTTGTCAACAGTAACAAGATATGAGCTACTACGGCTGAGAAGTTGATGACTTATTTTTTGCTGTGAATTTTAGCCATGATCGGGGGTGCCCCTCAAGCTGCTCGGAATGCTGACATCATAGAGACATCCCTGAGATCGAAATTCCTATCTTAGACATTGACGATACATTTTAAACAATTACTGAACCAAAAATCCCTGTATCAAAGATTTTTCCAAAGGCATTTCAGTGCTATTATTATAATGTTTTTCATTCAACCACTCATTCCATGAATTCCTTATCTATTGTATGAGTACAGGAGTACTGTGGCCCCCTGGTAAAGTGAAAAATCTGGGATATATCCAAGTTCCCAGTAAGAAAGAAAATGAGAAGAGCACAGTGAAGAAGTGGTTTGATCACGCTATTTTTAAATGGCATAACTTTTAAAACAGTGCTGCCATAACAAAGCTCTAAGGACCAGTAAGAGCAATTGCATGCTGAAGTTGAACCCAAGCCAAATTTCAGATTACATTTCCTCTTATAACATTAAACTCATTATATTTTAGTGTGTGCTGATTTTATTTAAAACATTCTGGAAAAATCATTTCGCCAAGTGCCACACCTGTCCTCTTTCTTCTTTCAACACGGAGTGTTTAGGATGGCATTTGGAAAGGTAGCGCCATTTGGTGGGTCTCAATAGAAGTTACTGTGTAACTGTTTAGCTTGTACTAGACTTGCATTTTAAACTGTGCGTCACAGAACATAAAGTGTACCTACAGCCGCCATGGAATTAAGCTGATCGATGTAGAATTCAGGCCAACTTGTAGCTCCCTTGTTTTCTTCTTGGTCCTAAGAAGGAAAAAAAAAAAAAAAGTGACTTAGCACCAGATGCAGACACACAGCACCAGCAGCACCGACTTCCAGGGCACCCAGATGCAGACACACAGCAGCCAGCAGCACAGACTTCCAGGGCACCCAGATGCAGACACACAGCAGCCAGCAGCACCGACTTCCAGGGCACCCAGACAATGGCCACACAAGCCATGAGATGACACTGAGATGGGAGAGATCTGTTTGTAAATGTTGGCTTGAAGTCACCTACTGTCCACTGACTAGATGGCCTTCTCAGTCCCATTTCCACAGAGGAACTGAAGTCTGGGTTCAGTGGTCTAGGAGAATTAATTAATTAATTTATTTATTTGGCTGGGGCTGGCTTTGAACCCGCCACCTCCAGTATATGGGGCCGGCGCTCTACTCCTTGGAGCCACAGGCTCCGCCCAGGTCCAGGAGAATTTAAATGGAAACTCAGCCACACTGTGGCACGGGGCTGTTTTCCCCAGGGGCACAAGGACCCTGGGAAGGGCACTGGAGACAAACGACCTCCAGGTCCTCTGTCACACTAACAGCGGTCCTACTAGGTGACATGCCTGCCTTGGCATGGCCGCCTGACTCAGCCATGTGTTAACCAGACTTTTTCAGTTAGTTTATTCAGACTCCAGCACACAGGAAACATTTTGAAGGAGGGTTTCATTTTTGTGGTCAGGTCCAGGTACTGCAGCAGAGGAAGGGGTAGACTAGAGCTGGCATTGACAGCAAGGCAGGGAAATGGGCACGTGCGAGGCCCAGGCCAGCCCTCGTGCTGCCACAGCCCAGGATTCTTGATAGAAAATGCACCCTCTGAGTGAACAGGAGGGGAAACCCAAGGAGTTCAGGAACCCATTCCTAAACTGCTCGAGCCAGCCTCATGTCTCACAGACCACGGTGACCTGGAGCCAACCCCGGGGTCCCCCAGGCTTCCGTGGATGGGAGATCTGTGCTGATCTGAACCCAAACCTAAAAAAAAAAAATGTTGTTTGTGGGCTTTGCTCCTACCTCAGACTGAGCTCACCCGAGGATGGCTTTGTGGTCGGTAGTTTCTATGCATTTTTGCACGCCCTTGCGACAGTGAGCCATCTGTGAGGTCAAACAGACCTGACAGAGACATTTTTAGCTACTTTTTTAGCTTCACCTTCAGAGAGGTTCTCAGTACCATCAGCATCCCCGCCCCCTGGGAGGCTTGTCCACATGGACAACACGGTCTCTCCCTACTCAGAGCATTCTGGTGGCAGAATCCCAGTCTTGGGGAGAGTGCTTTCAATGTGGGGCTTTACTGTACCTCAACAATAAACACTTTCTCTTTGCAAATCTTTCCAGACAGGTTTCACAAGTGGGATAAAAGAAACATAACTTCAAAACTATTTTTTAAGTAGTCACAACAAGGGGGCCAAGTAACTATTGTGTCAAGTGCCCTAAAAGCTGGTAATAACTGATACCTGAACCCAGGCAGTTGTGTGAACTTCATCTGGAACAGGCCAGATGACAGGGATAAAGGCTATTGCCGTGACTTTGAAGTTGGACTGGGTTACACTTTTACGGTTTTAAAAAGTTGAAGAAACCTGATGACTTTTTAGGAACAGCCCCTGATTATAATTTACCATGTTAATAAAATAGCTATATAATAGTGGAATAAAGGCGGAACTCTTCTTTCCTCTTAAAAGGGAATACTAAAATTAGCAAAACCCCATTGTTACTAATGTATTTAACAAGCCAAAACTCACAGTGATCCTCAATGGTATTGGAACCTATAAAATGAAATAGAGAATGCCAGATCTTTCCATTCCCCCAAACGAGGGTAAATTTCCAAAACTAAAACAAAATCAAGTCCTATGTTTGCAGTCCCATGAGAGCCCATCCATTGAAAGCTTCATATTCGTGGTTAGCAACAGAGATCATTAGCATATAGAGAGAAATGTTTACACTTTGGAAATGCTTTAATAATGCAAACAGATCAACAGTACACCTAGATACTGGAGTCAAAAGAAGGGGAAGAGCGTTTTGTTTTTATTTCACGTGCCTCAGCGCTGAGAAAAATCAAAGGAGTCCCAGTCTGTGAAAGTGCCTGGGAAAGCACCCACTGTGACCACTCTATTCCTGGGCGATCCCCAGTCCTTTGCTTTGGCAGTGCACATCCACGGCCCCTGTGCAGTCCTGGTTCTCCCACGCACGTGCGTGCTGCAGTGGCGAAGCCAAACTTCCACCCGTGAGGCAAAACTCTGTCCTGCTCTGAGTGGCTGGCTTTTAAGGGTCCTTGGCTCTGCAGGAGCACAGGCCGGAAGCAGATGAATGCAATTGCTCTCTGGCAGGGGTTGGGGAGGTTGCGGAATTATTTCATTATTTCTCTACTCTTATCTCTTCCTGTTTCCTTCGGAGGTCAATAGCCATCTACATGGGAATGTCCACCTTGGACGCTCCGCTTGCACTGACCACTATGTTAGCCTCTCTTCTGGGCTATCTGCTTTGCTCCCTTTATCCAAAATTCTGGGGGCTGGGAGGACCCTTTGCCAGAAAAGGTCACTTATACAGTACAGGGGGCCTTCAAGAACATTGCTTTTTCTTTTTCTTTAAAAAAGGAAAAATGAGTCCGATGACCAACTAATTTACAAGATAAAGAAACACATAGTCTTTCCAACCTCATTTCATTTCCAAAGGGCACATTTTTCATTGCGAGTCTCTGATCAGTGGCTAGTAGAGAATTCCGAGAGCTCCTCCCCCATCCTCTTTAAATTACACAATGGTAACTTTATTTTTCCCAATATCGCTTTGTCCATTAGTTTTCACTCCTTCTGGGGCAGTAACCTGTCACCTCCAAGCCGCCTGCGTCCCCTCGCCTCCTCGTGGATTAGATGCGCACCTGCATCTTTACAGACTTCTACCTAGGCTACTTTTAAGCAGACAGGTGAAGTAACTCAATGTCAGTGTGACTCACTTTCCGTTTCCTTATCTGTAAGATGAGTGCCTACTTCATACGGTCTTAGCAAGCACTCGGAACAGCACACACACAGCACGCTGATGACTGTGAGCTGGGACCAGGATGAAGCTTCCGCTGCAGAGCCCCCAGTCAGGGGCATTTAAAGTCCCTCTTACAGGGACTCAAAATTGGAGCAACTACTCTGGAAGTAAATATTGGTAATAATTGTTCAAATTCAAAGTGTATATAGCCTTTGACCCTGTAAATTTACTTTCAGGAATTTAGTCCATAATTACATATTTACACGTGATATATGATCACAAACATGTTTTACTGCAGTACTGTTTGAATTAATTAACAAATGATTAAAAGAAGGAAACATGGAGGGGGACGGGGCTGAGTAAATTATTAATACTATGTAGCAGTAATAAAGACTGAAGCAGAATTACACAATGCTATTAAAAATGACAAAACATACAAGTTGAGGGGAAAATGCTTTATAACATGATTTCATATTTCTAGGGAAAAATATGTGCAAACTATACAAAAACATTTCTAGAAATATAAATAAAATTTAATAATGTCTATCTCAGGGCAGTAGAAGGAAAGGAATTATTTACTTACAAACTTCTATACAATTCATGTTTTTATTTTAACAAGAACATACACTATTTCCACAATTAAACAGAAGCAAACTGTAAAGTATTAGGTACTCTGTTAGAACTAGAGTTTAGCTTTTTCTCATGTTCTGTTCAACATGAAATGCATTGCGACCCTTCAGAATTTGAGATGTCTCTGTCCTGCACTACCAGGGCACCCCTCCACCTGCTGTGGCAAATAATTTAAAATATTTCTCAACTAGTTTTCTTCTCTCAGTGGATTTTCTATTCCTAAAACACATTATAACTCCAATATTAACTACTTATGCTGTAAAGAAACTGTGAGTGGGGACAAGATTTATGTACCAAAGCATGCTCAATGTTCTGTTTCCACACTTACATATTTAGAAATTTGTGTGACAAACGATTTCTTGGCAGCAGCCGAAGCCTTTCATTGACATAAGTGGACTCAAAACGCAGTTATAAAATTAAGTCTTTAAGTAACATTAGCTGCTTTTGAAATGACCACAGGACACTTTCTTAATAGGATTATTTCCCAAATAGTAACGTGTAAATACTGGTAGAGTTTTCCTTTAGTTTAAGATGCTCCCTAGCAAAGCCCACAACAGGCAGAGCAGACAGTTGTACAGGGAGTGCTCCTTGGCTATTCACTAGACCACAAACCACAGGCCGCAACAACATCCGTCTGGCCAACTAAAGCCATAAATCTCCACACGTGCTATTATAAATCCACAAGATTCTTAGATAATATTGGTCAGAAAAGACATGCTATTTCTCTATCAAGGTTGGCTAAAAATCTAGCAATGTGTAATAGTACCATCTCCTCAAAAATAGTGGAGCTATGTTAAGGTTTAACCAAATACATTTCAACAGCAGAAGAGTATTGTTTCAGTATGACATAAAGTAAATTTTATTCTCATCATTTTCAGTACAGGGAAAAGGTAACTAATTACTAATAAAAACCTGTTCTATTTGCAAAGAAAATGCTTTTAGGAAATTCAAGTTAACTGTGATCATATATAGGATCAAGGAATTGTATCTCTTGCAAATGAACAAAATAGTCACCTTATTGGATTAAATTGTCAATACTATTCTAGATATCATGGCCCCAGCCTCATATGCTAATGAACACAATGCACGTTAAATAAATCCACTCTACACCTAGAATTTTTATAGAAAACTGACTAAGAAGGGGCAGACAGGCCAGCATAGTTTATCCTGGTAGATACAGCTCCACGATGTGTCACATCCAAGAGAACTCGTAAGACAGGCAGTAGGTGCCACTGTGAGCCCAGGTCCAAGCAGCGAGGATAGAAGATGTAAAAATACTTTGTGGATGTCCCTGCAAATAACTTATGCTAATTTTCCTCTGTGGTTCAATAACAGTATAAGCAGCATCTTCTCAAAAGGTGTCTATAATGCAGGGTGGAAGGACCTGGAACAATGAAGGGTCAGTAAAACTTTTTCTGAAAAGGGTCAGACAGGAATAGGCTTTGCAGACCACACAATCTGTCATCACTATTTGACTACTTGCCCTTGTGCACTGCAAAAGCAGTATTTAAAGTGTTTGAAATTTGCTCAATAACCGGAGCTTTTTCTAGAGAAGCACTGACCTACCTACCCTGCCTGCAAAGTCCACTTTCTTACCAAGCTCACTGCTCCCTGACCGTAGTTTAATCCTACTTCTGAAAATAGCATAGCATGTAAAAATGACTATACTGTCAAAGCAATTACAGATTCAATGCAATTTCTAACAAAATATCTATGTCATTTTTCACAGAAGTAGAAAGAAGATCCTAAAATTCATATGGAACCAAAAAGAACACAAATAGCCAAAGCAATCCTAAGCAAAATGAACAAATCTGTAGGCGTCACATTACCTGACCTCAAATTATACTACAAGGTTGGAGTGACCCAAACAGTATGGCACACATAAAACAGACGGACAATGGGAGGAGGCTGCCCCAATTCAATAAATGGCGCTGGGAAAACTGCGCAGCCACATGTAGAAGAATGAAACTGGACCTCTCTCTCTTACCACATATAAAAAAACTCAAGCTGGGTTCAAGACTTAAAGGTAAGACTTGAAACAAAAAAATTCTGGAAGAAACCCTAGGAAAAACTCTTCTGAACATTGGCCTAGGCAAATAATTTATGACTAAGAGTACAAAAGCAAACGTAACTAAATAAAAATATAAAAAATGGGAATTAAACTAAAAACTTTTACCCAGCAAAATAAATAATCAACAGACAGACAACCTACAGAAGGGGAGGAAATATTCACAAACTACACACCTGACAAAGGACTAAAACCCACAAGGAACTTAAATCGGCGAGAAAAACAACTGCCATTAAAAAGTCGGCAAAAGACAGGAACAAACATTTTTTAAGCAAAGATATACAAGTGGACAACAAACATGAAAAAATGCTCAACATCACTAACCATCAGGGAAATGTAAACTAAAACCACAAGAGACCCCATTTAGTCCCGCATGAATGGCCATTACCAAAACGTCAAAAAATAATAGAAGTTGGCACAGATGTGGTGAAAGGAGATGTTTTACTGGTGGGAATGTAAATTAGTGCAATCTCTATGAAACACAGTAGGGAGATTTCTCTAAGAACTAAAAGTAGAAATGCCATTCAATCCAACAATCCCACTGACAGGTATCTGCCCAGAATAAAAGAATCATTTTATCAAAAAGACTCCTGTACTCACATGTTTACTGCAGCACAATTCACGATTACAAAGATAGGGAATCTCAAGAATGGGGAAAAAAAGTATCCAATGTACTCAATACTACTATAAAATCAATATATAACCACCTATATACTTATACAAATGGCAGAACGTAACTATAGTCCAGAAGTAGAAGGGAAGAGGAGAGAGAGGGGAGGGGAGGGGGTTATCTGAGGAGGGAGGGTATTTGGGGCGACCTCACCTAATGTGCATGATGCCATGGTACATTTCAAAACTATTAAGAAATGAGTATAATTGTGATGGATGTGTCACCTAGTTCATTGTAAACATTTCACATTGTATACTGAAGCAGTACCCTGAACCCCATAAATGTATCAATGCCCAAAGTTATGATTTAATAAAAAATAATTAAAAAAAAATAAAAGATAGGGAATCAACCTAAGTGCCTATCATCTGATGAGTGGATAAAGAAAATGTGGTATACATACATACAACACACATCATGGAACGCCACTTGGTTATAAATATATATGCGCATATATACACACACACACACACACACACACACACACACATGTATACACATACACACATACACACACACACAAAATGTCTTCTGCAGTAATTTGTATGGAACCAGAGGCCATTATCAATCTAAGTGAAGTAACTCAGAAGAGAAAGCCAAATATCCTATGTTCTCACTTGTAAGTGGGAGTTAAGCTACAGGTGTGTAGGATCATACAGTGTAGAATAACGGATGCTAGAGACTCAGACGGGGGAAGGGAGGAAGTTATTGAAAATAAGTTATTAGGGCAGGGTGTGGTGGCTCACACCCGTAATCTTAGCATTCTGGGAGGCCAAGGCAGGCCTATCACCTGAGCTCACAAGCTCAAGACCAGCCTGAGCAAGAGGGAGACCCCCATTCTCTAACAAATAGCCAAGTGCTGTGGTGGGCACCTTTAGCCCCAGCTACTTGGGAAGCTGAGGCAAGAGGTTCATTGGAGGCTTGGCACCTGTAGCACAGTGGTTACTACACAGGCCACATGCACCAAGGCTAGTGGTTCAAACCCAGCCTGGGCCAACTAAACAACAATGACAACTGCAACAACAACCGTGGTGGTGGGCACCTGGAATCCCAGCTACTTGGGAGGCTGACTCAAGAGAATCACTTAAGCCCAAGAGTTTGAGGTTGCTGTGAGTTGTGATACCACAGCACTCTACCAGAGGGTGACACAGTGAGACTCTGTCTCAACAACAACAAAAACAAAAACAAAAAAAAAAAAAAGAAAGAAAGAAAAAGAAAAAAAAAAGAGGATTACTGGAGCCCAAGTGACTGAGGTTGCTGTGAGCTGTGACACCTGGCACTCAAACCAGGGTGACAGAGTAAGAGTCTTTCTCAAAAAAATAAAGAAATAAAAAGATAAAAAAATGAAAAGAAAAGAAAACTAACTTATTGGTATAATGCACACTACTTGGTTAAAGGACACACTAAACGCCAAGACTTCACTACTGTACAATGCATGCATGTTACAAGAAACTGCCTTTACATACAAGTACCTCTAAGTGTAACAAGAAACCGCCTGTACGTACATGTACCTCTAAGTGTAACACGAAACCGCCTGTACGTACACGTACCTCTAAGTGTAACAAGAAACCGCCTGTATGTACATGTACCTCTAAATCTATTGAAATAAAAAGGAAAAAACTATCATGTCATCTTTAGGTCCTTGAAGTCCAAATATTTGCCTCCAATTCTTTCTACCTTATTCTTTTATTGAAGCAAAAATAATGAGGAGGTCCACAAACCTGGGCTTTTCAGACCGTTACTTCTCTCACACCTTCCAACACCTACTTGTCATCCCCAGTGGTGGGCTAAAACTGTGTCCTGTATCTGAAGCTTGCCAAGGAAAGGCAGTTCGTTTCAGAAAATAATTCTTATGTTGTCACATTTCAAAATAGCCATGTGGTCCCTGGAACTGTCAATCCTGGTTACGCGTTTTGGCCACTGCCACAATTATACATGAAGTGCATCTGTTGCCAAACTCTGGCTGGGCCCACACAAAGAATGATCACAGAAGAGCAGCTTCTTCATCTGCCAGGAAATGCAACACCACCTCCCAAGCCTCAGAACGTCAGTCATTTTCTGGAAACACTGGAGGATGACTTGCAGTAACAATGGCTTTCACATTTAGCATTTGGAATCATGGAATAAAGAGTAAATAACCTCCCCCATTTTTCCTAATATTTTAAAATATCTGCATATTTTTTAGGCAAGCCATCACAAAATTATATTTGGTCTTTGACCCTACAGACAACTTAGTCTAAGTTTCCTAAAACAGGGGTCCCTGTGAAGTCACCGGGAGATGACCATTATCTGCTCTCTGAAATGGCTTCCAGGGACCCACAGCCTTTGGAGCTAACACCTTTATCAATTCTTAGAAAATTCACCTCATACTTCAAACCTTAGTTTTGCCCCCGGGAACTACATGAAATAAGTCTAATCTCTCCTACAAACAACCACCTGCTGTATAATAAAAGCTTATCTTCCTCAAATCATAAATGAATCTCAATTTTCCATAAGTTCATCATAGCCTTGTGTCCAGTATTTGCAGAGATAACTTGAACAAATGTATCTCATTCCCAGGAAAGGAATCTTCTCATATATTCATATCAGTGACTCACAATTCTAGGCAGACTCTACTGAGAGGGCATCTAGAAGATTTCTAACCAAAATGTCTCTCCAAAGAGAAAAAGAACAAGCACTTAATCTCCTATCAGCCACAGCGATGATGCTTATGACTTACAATGAAAGACACTTGTCACATGAAGCAGAGGTAAACACGGATAGTCCTTGTTTTATCAAGTGTGTATGTTCTACAAAACTGGTCATAAAATAAATAGTAAAACTGATTTTCTTATTATAAGACTGAGAATGCTTTGTCTCTAACAATAAGTCTAAGTTAACAGCATTGAAGATGGGTGAATAGGATCTAGGTTTACCAGCTGCCAACAAACTTTTGGGAAGTTCAAGTCCCCAGAGCATGGTTTTCACACTTTTGGGTCACACTTTTGCTGTTCCTGCTCTTATCCTGTGTATTTAACCCTTCAGACATCACAAGTATTTCATTTATGTATGCATGTGAAGTTGGATGCCTCCTCTGGCCTCCAGAGTTCTGTTCCCTCCCTTTCTCTGATCTACACAGATATAGAGACTAGGAAAGCCAATATAAAATGTAATGTTTTCCCATAGAGAGCCTCTATTATATCACATACTCTAAGATAAAATATGCTTCAAGACTGACGAACATTTAAATAAGCTCTTTATCAATTCTCTACGTTTAAAATTCTATTTTGATAAGGGATAATTTTTCAAAAGGTAAAAAAGCATTGAATGAACTCATGTCAAAGATTTGACTAAATTCATTAATAAACAAGGGAACTAGAGAGGAGGAGCAAGATGGCGGCCAAGTAACAGTTTCCTTGCAACTGGGCATGGTGAGACTGGGAAGAGAAGACTCAGAGCATCTCTGGCTGGTGGGATCTACCCAGAAACATCCCTTTGGGGACACAAGGAGTCAGCGAGAGACTTCTGGACCCCATGAGGGAGGATAAAAGCAGTGGAGAACTGGCAAGTGGTCGCCTGTGTGTGTTTGGTCTAATCCCGCTGGCAGCTGTAAGTACAGCAGCAGTGAGATTGCAAACTGGAAAGGCCTTATCTGTGAGCTGTTTTGGGATTTTTGGGACTTGGTACTCAGTTGAACTATTTTGGGAGAACTTGGGCAAGAGTGTGGAGGACTTTAAGCATTGTCTAGGGACCCAAACTGGGCCACTGAACCTGCCAGAGCTAATAGTGTTTGGCTTTGGGCCTCGCGGAGCCATTGTGGGAGACCTGCCCCGGGCAAGCTCTGCCCTCAGGGTGGCAAGGCAAGAATGCGGGGGTGGGGTTGGGAGGTGGGAAGACCTTGGGCCAGTAATCTAGTGACTTGAGCAGCCTAAAGGTGGGGACTGAGACACCTTACAGCACTGGTCCTCAGAGGCATAGAGAGAGACTGGTTTGGGCACACTGGTGAGCAGACAGCTACTTCAGGAGTGATCCCAGAAGACAAGTGCTTTCCTGAGAAAGCCTCTGCTTAGCCAAGGTTAGCAGTTTAAACTGCCTTTTACACAGGCTGAGAAGATATTTATGCTCTCCACCCTGAGGGGTTTGAGAAATCAGCAGAGCCCCCCCCACCCCAAGTCTCCATCTCGTATAGCCATGTCAGCATTGAGATTAACATCTCATACCCCAGAAGATCACCTGTTGTCCACACAATATTCAACAAGATATATATAAACTTTGTTTTTGTTTTCTTTTGTTTTGTTTGTGTGTGTGGTTTTTTTTTTTTTTTTGCAGTTTTTGATGGGGGCCAGGTTTGAACCTACTACCTCTAGTATATGGAGCCGGTGCCCTACTCCTTTGAGCCACAGGTGCTGCCCATTTTTTTGTTTTTTAAATTTTAACATTTCCCCTCCGGATTTTTTCCTATTTTTCCTTTCTTTTCTTTCTTCATCTTTCTAGTTTAAATATAATTTTCCATTATTGCCTTCTTTAACAATTAGAACTTCATTTTTGTTAGTGTTTCTACCCCTGTTATTTGGTTCCCCCCCAATTTAAGCTCATAAAGCTTTCTGTTTGCTTGTTTTGGCTTGATTTATAGCATTTTTGCCTTTCCTCTCTATGTGGTGGAGGTAGGGTACTATGTCCAAACAGGCTAGCAAAAAGCTGCTGTCCTCAAGGGAACCACTCAACCCGGCACCCCCAGAGGTTGGGGGTTTTTAATGTTGGGTCAAAGTACCCTACTGTACACCTATATTGCTCCTGTCTTCCTCTTTCTGTGCCTCTCTTCCTTTTATTAATATATTCCCTTTTACTCACTCCCTCTTCTTTCTCTATTTTCTTTTGTTTTTTTCCGTCTTGATCTTCAATCTTCTCATCCTTTAGGTCTGGTACTAATAGGACTCATCAAGACCTTAGTCCAGAGGCACAGTAACTTAACGAGCAAGAGGAAGTGAAAGGAAAATTAGGGCAAAGAAACAGATAAAACAAAACAAATCAATCATGAGAAAGAATAAGCAGAAAAATCCTGGCAACATGAAAAACTGGTCCAGAGCAACCCTTTGCCATGCCCCAAGGGACAATGAGGTAGCTACAGTAGAGAATTCCACCTAAAAAGATATGTTAGAAATGACAGTAAAGAAATTTAGAATACAGATGATGAAAACAATGAAGAAAATGATGGAAACAATGAAGGAACCTGCTGATAAAGTGGAAAATAACCAAAAGGAAATCCAAAAACAGAATCAAATAAGAAATGAACAATATGAAGAATATATAAAGCTGAAGGAAATGAAGAAGTCAATTAGGAAACTAAAGATGCAATAGAAAGTATCAACAACAGATTAGACCATGCAGAAGAAAGAATCTCAGAGGTAGAGGACAAAGCTCTTGAGATAACTCAGATAGTTAAAGAGGCAGAAAAGAAGAGAGAGAAAGCAGAACGTTCACTGACAGAATTATGGGACTTTATGAAGCATTCAAGCATATGAGTTATAGGGATCCCAGAAGGGGAAGAAGAATGCCCCAGGGGAATGGAAGCCATACTAGGATATTATAAATGAAAATTTTCCAAATATCACCAAAGATTCTGACACACTCCTTTATGAGGGAATATCGGACGCCAGGTCACCTCAACTCTAACAGAACTTCTCCAAAACACATTGTGATGAACCTGTCCAAAGTCAAGACAAAAGGAAAGATTCTATAAACTGCCAGGAGTAAGCAACAGTTGACCAATAGGGGCAAATCCATCAGAGTGACTACAGACATCTCTAATGAAACTTTTCAAGCCAGAAGACAATGGTCATATGCCTTTAATCTACTTAAACAGAACGATTTTCAGCCCAGAATTCTATATCCTGCTAAACTAAGCTTTAAAATTGACAGAGAAATCAAATCATTTACTGATATACAAACCTTGAGGAAATTCGCCACAATAAGACCAGCTTTACAGGAAATACTTCAACCTGTTCTACTGACCCACTGAAGAGGTACAGATTGGCTGACTGGATTAAAAAACACAAGCCATCTATTTGCTGTCTGCAGGAAACACACCTACCTTCAAAAGACAAATTAAAACTCTGAGTTAAGTGTTGGAAGACAATTTTTCAGAAAAATGGAATTCAGAAGAAAAGAGGAGTTTCAATCTTATTTTCAGATACATGTGGATTTAAAGCAACTAAAGTCAAAAAGACAATGATGGTCACTTTATGTTTGTCAAGGGAAAAATACAACAAGAAGACATTTCAATTTTAAATATTTATGCAGCCAACTTAAATGCTCCAAGATTCTTGAAACAGACCTTACTTAGTCTGAGCAATATGATATCCTATAACACCATCATAACAGGGGACTTTAACACTCCTCTCTCAGAGCTGGACAGATCCCCTAAACAAAAATTAAATAGAGATATAAGGGACTTAAAAGACACCCTAGAACAACTGTGCTTGATAGACGCATATAGAACACTCCATCCAAAGATAAAAAATATACATTCTTCTCATCACCACATGGAACATTCTCCAAAATTGATCATATCCTAGGACACAAAATAAAACTCAACAGAATCAAAAGAATTGAGATTTTACCTTGTATCTTCTCAGACCACAAGGCATTAAAGGTGGAACTCAACTCCCAACAAAAATGTTCAACCCGACACAAAGGCATGGAAATTAAACAACCTTCTGCTGAATAACACTTGGGGGCAGGAAGGAATAAAAGAGGAAATCATTAACTTCCTTGAGCATAACAACAATGGAGACACAAGCTATCAAAACCTGTGGGATATTGCAAAAGCAGTTCTGAAAGGAAAATTTATCACTTCAGAAGCTTACATTCAAAAAACAGAAAGAGAGCACATCAACAAACTCACAAGCCATCTTATGGAATTGGAAAAATAAGAATAATCTAAGCTTAAACCCAGAAGAAGAAAAGAAATATCCAAAATTAAATCAGAGATCAATGAAATTGAAAACAAAAGACTCATTCACAAAATTAATGAAACAAGAAGTTGGTTTTTTGAAAAAATAAATAAAATAGATAAACCTTTGATCAGACTAACCAGTAACAGAAAAGTAAAATCTCTAGTAACCTCAATTAGAAATGATAAAGGGGAAATAACAACTGATATCACAGAGATACAAGAGATTATCTCTGAATACTACCAGAAACTCTGTGCCCGGAAATTCGATAATGTGAAGGAAATGGATCAATATTTGAAATCACACCCTCTCCCTAGACTTAGCCATGAAAAAATAGAGCTCCTGAACAGACCAAATTCAAGCACTGAGATTAAAGAAACAATAAAAAAATCTTCCAACAAAAATATGCCCTGGTCTGGATGACTTCATACCTGAATTCTATCAAACCTTCAAGGAAGAGTTTATTCCCATACTGCAGAAATTATTCTGAAAAACCGAGGAGGAAGGAATCTTCCCCAACACATTCTACGAAGCAAACATCACCTTGATACCAAAACCAGGAAAAGACCCAAACAAAAAGCAGAATTTCAGACCAATTTCACTAATGAATATAGAGGCAAAAATTCTCAACAAAATCCTAGCCAATAGATTATAGTTTATCATCAAAAAAGTCATATATCATGATCAAATATGTTTCATCCCAGGGATGAAAGGCTGGTTTAACATATGCCAGTCCATAAATGTTATCTACCGTATTAACAGAAGCAAAAATAAAGACCATATGATCCTCTCAATAGATGCAGCAAAAGCATTCGATAAAATCCAGCATCCTTTTCTAATTAGAAAACTGAAGAGTATAAGTATAGGTGGCACATTTCTAAAACTGATTGAAGCTATCGATGACAAACTCACAGCTAATATTTTACTAAATGGAGTAAAAC